>CAODLS010688082.1:0-28059 GCA_948243855.1 Flueggea neowawraea
CTCTGTTATCTAGCCGATAAATTAAATGATTTCAAATATAAAAACTAAATAAACTAATGCAAATTAAAGATAGAATGCACGATGGGAAAATGGTACCTAGACGCTGAATCCCCCTAGACCGAATTAAGTAACAAGGACTCGTTATTCAAACAATCATTCAGGCAATTGGACCGTAGAAATTCCTGAAGTATATTAACCTCTCTCTCGAGTTAGCTAATGCCTAACGACTAAGTTGATTAACCGGAATCTCTTCCTAATTAAAACCCCTAACGTTGCTTTAACACTCTGCTCTATGAATTTCTCTATTAGGTTTGACCCTAATCCGGAGGATTTATGTCGACCTATCTCTAGGTTTGCATGCAATTCCTCTCAATTATGAATTCTCTATCATACACAGAATCTCTCGATTGCACATGCACGAAACAATATTGGAATCGAAAGGCTAGAAACAATCAATTCAATAATACGCAATATAAATCATAATTGAGTCGCAATCCATAAATTCATTGAATGAATAACATAATCCAACATCACATAATTTGCCTAGGGTTCATCACATCTAGGTACAAAATAAAATTAGTTCATAACTAAAGAGAGATATACAACAAAAACAAAGAGAAATCTAGAGAGAGAAGGAAAACCCATGATTGAATCCTCAAATTCTTCGCAATATCGCTTCGTTCTTGATGCCCAATGATGTTCTCCTTTGTTCCCATGTTCTTTAGCCTCTAAAGATGTGTATTTGTATCTCTAAGTCGGCTCTCCCTCAATCAATGTCGAAACCCCACTTAAATAGGCGATTTAGGGCGTCTGGAATAAGACACGGGCACCTGCACAGCCGTGCCCAAGCTTCCTTGCCCGTGTCCACCAAAATTCCCTTGATTTTCGCACTTGAACATAAGACACGGACACAGTTCTGTCCGTGTAATGGGCCATTATATCCGTGTAATCAATTTATGTCTGTGGAATGCATGATTCATCTACACGGACACGGCTTCATGTCCGTGTCCAAAGGGCCTCTGACCGTGTGTTCCAATTCTTGTCCGTGTTCATTTATTTTCAAGTTCCAGTGGGTTGCACGCCCATTCCCACAGCCGTGGACCACCAATTCCTGTCCGTGGATGCTCAGTTGTGCACGGATTTGCTTCCTCAAGTGTCCCACGGGCGTGTTTCATCCTTCCAAGTCCGTGTCTCAATAGCAATGCCTCAAATATCATCGTTCAAGCACCGTTTCGACTTGCTTTCCTTCATTTCATCAAGAGATCATCAATTAACCTGAAAAGCACAATATAAAGCATAGAAGTACCAAAACTAATGACAAACACTCAATTCATATTCAAAATAATTTAAATTGATGCACATAAATACGTATGAATATGCATTCATCAGTATGCAAATATCAAGTCCAGTTCTCCAATTATCCAGAATCATGAAAAATTATGCTTTTGGTCCCTTTAGCAGAAAATCAAACTAAAATATCCCACTCTCGATTCAACCGATAGAAATTGTTCCGAAGCACCTACATCTCCTAAACACAAGTCTGACATCCATTTCATCAAACAAACACAAAATCATCCAATTTTCCTAAAAAATCAGAAGCTAACCTTAACCCTTTACATAACATCATCAATCCTTCACATTCAACTTGATTTCATGCATTTCTAAGTTCCATCTACCTATATCATACAAAAACCCATCCAAATCCATCAATAATTACTCACTAATTGGGACCCTAGCCATGCCATTGTTCAAGCTTCACATTCTTGCAAAAAACTCAAAAACTCATATGAAATTGCAAAAATGAAAGCAAAAATGGAGTAGAATGGGTGTTCTTACATCAATAATTCGAAAGAGATGGTTGGAAGGCAATGAGAGATGAAAGTTGGCAGTTTTAGAGTGAAGAAACGGGAGGGAAGTGAAGAAAGACGAAGGGGATCGAGTTTTTATAAGCACAACAGGTCAAAACACAGCGTTCTGGGTCGTTTTAATGTATGAAACACGCATTTCGTCGTCCAAGATGGCTAAGACGCACGTTTCAGTATGCCAAATGCATGTTTCAACCCCTGGAATGGCACATACGCACGTTTCAAAGGCTAACAGGTGTTTCAGAGGCTGAATTTTCACAACTCGACTTCTTCCATTTGTTCGAAATAAATTCCATCAAGATCCAATGACTCTAAACAGTCCAAAACATTTTCCCATCCTCAAAATATCAAGGATTTGAATCCAAATTGACCGGAGTCAAATCGGAATTGAACAGGACATTACGGAAGATTTGGTCAAAAACGGGCGAGATATTACTAGGTTGAAATGTGAAGTTCGTACCTAGTGCTAGAGTCAACATAATTTATTTGGGTGAATTGGTGTCTCATGGGTACAAATATGTTAGTGATGAAGAGTTTTACAAAGTATTCAGAGGTGACAACTTGATGTTACAAGGAAAGAGAAGGGGAGAATATTTATTATTTCGATCAGTGTTCCCTTAATAATGGAAGTAGCAGGACAAAGAAGACGAAGATTGCAAACAGAGTTCTGTTTTCTTAAATTGTTGGGATATGAGAGGATTTGGGTAGATGAAAGATTTGTTGGGATAACTCCTTAAATCTCATATCAATTAGGAGAAGAATTTGTAAAGATGTGAATTCCAGGTCACTTAAGCATAAAAGTGTGAAGGGATCTACTCCCTATAAATAGGTCTTATACTTTAATTATTTGGTATCACAAATTCTAAGTTAGTTAATTAGAGAGAGTTTAACTTGAGTTTTAGGTTTGTGAGAGTGAGAGTGTTTCAATAATTTTGTCCGTTGAAAATTGTAATATTTATTTTAGTTGAGATCTTGTACGTATACCTATTGAGAGACCGAACTACGTTAAATTTATTTTTTGTGTTCTCATCTCTTTTTCTTTATTATTTATTTTCTTATATAAATATATTTGTATGTTTGGACTCCAACCGTTCTTACAATAATTCGTTCATTATATCTTCAAATTGAACTCTAAATTCTTTCAGAAACTAGACATCCACATCTTTCTCTGAATACAAGCCACATCTTTCTATGAATACAAGCCACGTTTTATAATGTCCAATCTGTACTATTCATGGCAACTTTACAAATTCAGTACATATGCTGCCTTGTTTCTGGGTGAGGACAGACTAGGAACCTCTTAATGTTCTGACAATATCGCTTTCATTTTAACTCCAAATTGAAATCTGTAAATTGTTCCAGAAACTGGACATATATATATATATATATATTTATATATATTTATAGGCTTGTAAATCATGTTTTGTGATTCAACCTACACAGTTTACGGCAACTTTTCAAAGTCAGGTCATTAGCTGTAACAGTAGAGCATGACCTTTACTTAGATTTTTTATCACTTCTCACTCATCTCAGATCTAAATCAAAAACCGTTTGATAGTATAGAAACTAGTTTCATATATAATCACATTTAAAAAATTTCAGATTTTAATTCAAACCAGAAAGAACACATAAATTTTTAGAATTAAACCGATCTTTTGATTCTACAATTTATTTCTAGCCATAAATACTCAAATCAAATGATTTCATTTGTTATTATATAAATCAATTTATCTGATGTAAAATCACTTACCCAGCGTCTAATCAAAATCTTAGACAGTATTTTAAAATAAAATTAAAACTAAAAAATAAAAATTTAAAAATAAGATGAAAAGTTTTCAAAACTTAGATATTTTGTTGAGATAATTACACGTTATTTTAAAAAATCAATAGATTTGTAATTATTGAAAAACAAACAAGCGTATGTTAGTCCAAAAATTTTTTATCCCTATTTTTATTTTTATAAATGCTATGATTATGATTAGGGAGAGAATTTTATCAGTCTAAAATACTCTCATATAAAATAGTTGAGTCATTGAGTTCACTCACTTATTCCAACTTACTCATTGACCTAACTTAAGGACCATCATTTCCATAACTAAACTAGACATAAAGACCAGCACTCTCAATCCATACCCACCATCATCAGATTAACCGTTACAGCCAACCACTAAGGAAATTCTAAGTTTCGTAACTGGAATTACAGATTAAAATATAATGTAGATGGTTCACTTAATAAAGCCAAATCAAGGCCTGTAAAGAAATGAACTCATGTTTAAGGCATTGATTTTCTATGATAGTTTCCACCCGCTAACGGTAGATCACATAGATTATTTTTCAGTTCAAATTCTTCCTCGCGCACACAGCATGTTTAGATGCAAATTAGGCCACCTGCAAGGACGCCTGAAAATCGGTCGCATTCTACAGTATTTTCGTGGGTTCCAAGCCCATACCCCATATTCCGCTGACAGACGGCCTTATCAGACATAATGCATATTATCTACATGATCATTATCGTTCACATATGTGAGGATGTGATGTATGTTGATGCATGTAAGTGATACAAATTACAATAAATTGAAGATTTAATTTCTTCGTCTTTTGTTTTTCCAAATTGGTAGCATATTTTGTTCTACGTTACAGGAACAAAGGTCAGTTCTTTTTCTTTGTTTTACAGAGTTTTCACACATCTAACAATTGAATTTAATACGTAAAACCAAAATGTGCTTTGTCTTGAAAAAAGAGATGATCATCTTGGATGAGTTTAACAGAGCCAGTGGAACAACTGTGACAGAACAGGATTTTCTTCTCTTGGAGTTCGTAATTTCAGATTTCAAATAGAGGAGATTGTGCCCAGCACGACCAAATTACTTGGACCCTTTTGGATATATAAAAGTTTAATCGCTCGTAGAGATTCCAAATTTCCAAAATGTATTCCAATTTCCAGAGATTCCAGCTCCCCTCATCATCTCGATCAATGACATTTTCATGAGTTGCTTTTTATGCTATTACGGCTACTTCTATAACTCCCTGTAGACAACCAAAAGAATAAAAAATAATCACAATCTAATGTTATTACCGCAAACTCTTCATGAATTACAACTTTAATTTGAAATAAGTGGCAAATAATTTTTTTATTTATTACCGGAGGCAATGAGCGAGTTGATCAGCAATGGAGAACTGATTTCGCTGACGAGCTCGCAAGATAGCAAAGATGAGATAAAGGCGCTTTTGGCTTTCAGAGTTTTGGAGAGCAATGGCTTCTGTTCCCTCTGAGTTTTTCACATTCAGAATCCAACGATTTGAGTTTGAGATTTATTTCTTCATGTTAGGTTCGGATTTGGATGATTTTCTGATCATTTTGAGTTGTTTTGATGAAACTAATTATAGATTTGAGTTCCTAAGATTGATTAGAGTCAATGTAGGTCATTGGGAATGATTTTTACTAGTCGAATCGAGAGTTGTGTGTTTTTGAGTGACTTTCCACCGAAGGGACCGAAAGCAAAATTTTTTAATATTTGAGGACTAGGTTATAATTCTAAATAATTGGAGGATATTCGAGATAGCCAACATCCATCGGTGGTCAACAATTTGGATTATTAACTCGACGTCCAGGTGAGAGCGTCGGCAGCTCTAAACACATAGGTTGTGTCTTCTCAAATTATATGTTTTTGGTGTGTTTGGACATAATCTGTCAATGGAGTAATTAAAAGATCGATGATTCCTAAAATTTGATTATGTGAAATACAAAATAAGTTAATCAGTATAAAATCAGTAACAAAATCAATAGTTGTTTTAATATCAGTATAATTTAAATATTTTTATGCTTGCCTGCTTACTAAATTATCAGTATATATATTCTGTTAAAGTGGAATACCTTTGCTATGAGATAAGCGTAGCCTTTAGTATACCAATACGAAGGCTTAGTTATCATGGTAGGTAGTAACCTATGTGTCTAGCTAACATACGAGGTCAGTATATGGTGGCTTAGTCCCCCTTTATATTATCAATTTTAGTTTCAGACTTTATAAGTTCGAATCAGTTGGTCTCATGTCTATTAGTTAGTTAGGCTATATATTTGTATATGTGTAAGATTCCTATGATTGCATGTTATTTGCTGAGGGTGCTAACGATTTCAAAATAAATTTCAGAAACTATTATTACATACGTAGTGTGTATACGTATATATAAAAGTATATTTGCATGTGGTATCTTTCGAAACATTTTCAAAATGGTCTATATGATGTCTCGGAGGCAATTTAGAGTGTCGTCCCTAACTGAGTTTACTCACCCCTCCACTTTAACATTTTTTAGGTTATTCAGTATTTGCTTCGCCAAATCTTTGGCGCTCAGTGATGCATCCACTTCTATAGCAAAAGGCCTTTTGGTCGGGCCCAGTTTGTGTATGTGTTAGTTGTTCTACACCGGATAATGGGTTTTAGTTATGCCTTTAGCAAAATTATGTTTTAACTTTGTTTATTAAAATGTTTAATATTTTGTTTGGATATAGTGTTGTATTATGATTATTTAATATTACATGATTTATTATTATATCATTTACATATGTTTAATAATTTGACTAATAAACATTTTGAATGAATAAGTTGGGTAGATTATTTGATTATCCGAGGCTTGTACGAGGTGGACTAAACATCTGGTTCGGTCTGCCGCGTATGCCAGTCATGGTTCGTTCTAGGATCATGACACCATGTGCACAAGTTAATCAACTCCACGCTTTATCAACTCCTAGAAACTATATAATGCTAAAAACTTACAAAAAATATCATTTTATATGAGCCGCTACAACATGAGAGAAATTGTCATCAATATATCCATAATAAATTAAGATACGCATCCAAATATGTATATCACACGATATGCAATAATGCAAGTGAATGCCATTCCGATACTAGTAGCAGGCAAGCACACCTATCAAAATGTAGTATGCGGACCTAAGTACCAAGTGTTGTATCCTACAAAGACTAAGAGTACTAGTAATTACCATTTTCCTATTATCTAGCCTACCAATTAAGCGGTGGATCAAATAAAGCTAAATGAGTACCAACAAGTAAACATAAAACAGAGCAACACAGATAGATAAAGAACCAAGGAATCAAGATAAAAATAGCATCCAGATGTTGAATCCCCCTAGGACTTCCCAAACAAAATCCGACCTCCTTACTCACTCACTCATTTGTTCATTGGACCGTAAGAGTTCCTAATGTATATTAACCGCTCTCTCAAGACAATTAAACTCTAACGTCAAGTTGATTAACCGAAATCTCTTCCCAATTAAAACCCTCACATTGCATTAACGATGATTTGTGAACTCCCATATTAAGTTCGACCTTAATCCATAAGATTTACGTCGACCTATTTCTAGGTTTGCGTGCAACTCCTCTCACCTATAAGAGATTCTAAACATTCAATAAATCTGTCGATTACCAAGCATGAAATCAATGTCAAACCAAAATGTCGACAAAATTGATTCAATAACATAATGCATTATAGGCGAGTCACAAATCACAAACAAATGAGCAAAGCAACAAGACCCATTCATAAATTCATCCTAGGGTTCATCACCTCTAAATGTATACAAGATTAGTTCATAATTGCAGAGAATAAAACAACAAGAATGAATGAAAACCAATAGAGAAAGAGGGAACCCATTGAGAATCCTCCAATCTTCAAGAAATCCACCCAAACTTGATGTAAATCCTCTCCAAAGACCTTCTCCCCTTAATCCCTAGCTCTCCAACTCTCTCCATCTCTGTGTTTTTGTGCAAAATGGTGGTCTCCTCTGCTCTAGGGTTCGTTCAAAGCTTAAATAGGCCGAAATTGTGTGTTCTGGTAAGACATGTCCCGATACGAAAATTACAAGGCCGTGTCTTTTGTTCCCAAACCATGTCTTGCTTTAAAACTTCGTCGTTTTAGTTCTTTGATGCATTTGGTTCCGAAACTGGCAAGACACGGACACAACTTCAGTTACACGGCCGTGTCTTTGACTCCAAGGCCGTGTCTTGCATTACGAATTTGCACTTGACTCTAGTGAATAGGACACGGGCAGATCATGAAATTACATGGCAGTATCTTAGGCTTCCAAATCGTTTATTTTCAGTAGAGATGCATTTGGTTCTGGCTAGAAGGACACAGACATAAATGAATATTACACGGCCGTGTCTTATGATGACAAACCGTGTCTTTGATTCTGCAAGCGTGTTTTGCATCCGGACACTCTTTTCGACTTGGGCTGGTCACACATGGACACAACAAGACCTTCCACGCCCATGTATTGGCTTCCAAGACCGTGTCTTTTTAGTGGTGCCTCAAACTTTGTTGTTCAATATTCGTTTTGGTTTGTTTTTACTTAATTCCATCAAAACACCATCAAACAACCTGAAAAAGGAAATATGAACCAATAAAACACCAGAACATATGAAAACATCTCAATTATAACCAAAATGATAGGAATTTGACAATACAAATATGTATAATTGAGCGTTCATCAGTTTGTATGATACAAATTGGCATGTTGAACTATAAATATTAATAACAAGTATGCTATAACATGTCTATAACCTATTTTAATAAATTTTTAACCTTAAATTATTTTTATTTATTTTTAAATTAATAATGTACTCCCATTGAAAATTCTGAATTTATAACTAACATCTACAATCATAAAATAGTAATAGCTTACATCTTTAGTGTGGTTTGGTTATAATAATTAAGATCTAACTGCTTAATTATTCAGATTAACTTTTCCAATTTAATAGTTTGAGTCTTAAAAGTCATTTGGAGGTAAGACAATTTAGTTTGGAATGTTATAGATGATGTCAGAGTCAACTTGAGTTTGTGTAAATTTAAGTGAAAGAAGGGACAAACGAAACTCTATGTCCTCGGGGCATCAATAGTGAGAGTTTAATAACCTCTAACCAAATATCATGTCATTATACTCTCCCATGTTATTAAAGAGAGTATAATATAATCAACTACTTCATTTACATGAAGTGGTTCATGTAGTGGGATTCATTGATAAATGGAACCCATCTATTCCTTTTGTTTTATTTTTTTAATTTCTAATAATACTTGCCTCATATTCGTAGGTTAATAATCTCTCACTAAGTGTCATGTCATTATAGTCCACCTCCTTCTTCGGCCTCACGTCGTTGTCCCGTCCAGACGACCGACAACTGTCGCCCTGGTAAGTCGATTTTCTTTATTCAATCACAAATTTTAGTTTTGATTTTGTTAGGGTTAGTCGATTTGTTAGTTGACTTAACATTTATGATTGAGACTTTACATTTTGTTTGAACTTTGAATGATTTAAATTAGTTAGATATTTTTAATTACTAGGTGAACTGATTTGGATGAACTTAATTTTGTTATTATTTTGTTTGTTGATCTAGTCTATGGAGAAATTTTTAACCAAGAGACCAATGAGTAGTGTCGAATCTTTAAGAACTCCTATGTCTACACCGACCGCCGTCCATGGTAAGTCCATTTTTCCTATTATTGAGAAAATTTCAGTTTTTTTTTATCTAGGGTTAGAGATTGACAAATTATTGAATAAATGATTGATGAAATTGTGATTTAAATTAGACAGGTTTATGATTGTTAAATTTATAATTTAATGGAGTATGGACTTGAATTTTATTTGAATGGATCTGAATTAATTGAAACTAGGTAAATTGATTTGGATTGACTTAATTTTATGTAGAATTAGGTATAATTTTGAGATTGTTCGCATGTCAAAGAAAATTTGGAATTGTTCAAGACTGCGAGAGGGGCTCAAAGGGGATAGAATTCTGGGTAAGGAGATTCCGAATCTTAGCTTTACCACTGATAATACATTGAATGTTTTTTTACCGAATACCACATCGCTTATAATTTGTTACATCCAGCTATTTAGCAACCTAGGTCAAGTTATTGGTACCAGTTAGATTTGAAAAGTTTGAAGGGACAGCAGCATGATATGCGGCTTCGCAATATATGAAATCAATTAGTAGCATGACATGTTCAATTTTGGTGCAGGACATTACGTTTGAATCTGCATTTAGTCAACATTCACGTTCGGAATAAATATTCGGAGAAACTAAATACCCTATAACGTTTCTATCTGACAAACACGTGGAGAGCATATCGACTGAGTGAACAATGAGCATCATCACTCAATTGTGCCCTAGTCCAAATGCAGTTTTCCTTTCGGCTAATTAAAATAGAGCAATATTTCCACTAACAAGATAATTAGCATACTTCTTTTCAATAGATTTTATTTATTATTAATGGTATTAGCCATACATTTGAATATCAAACAAGTATTAAAAAATATTAATGTTCTAATTTCTTAAGTAATTACCTAATCTTAAGAAATGATTGCTGGAACTCAGTGGGAGGAAGAAAAAAAACCTCAGGGTTTATCTATTGTGTGGCCATTCTAATTGTTTAATTTTATTAGGATTGGACCTATCTCCCTATTTAACAAAAAAAAAAAAAGAAATTTAACTGGTAAACCAGCAAAAATTTATAGGTGAAGTTCGAGTTTAAATCTCATAAGTAACAACTGTAAAAAAAAACTTCATTTGACATATGAATGTGGATTTTTTATTATGGTCAAAATCAGGTTATGGTACGTCATTTTCTGGTTACCCCTTGTGATCGTCATTGAAAACAAATAAATAGATAATTATGCAAATGAGGTGCAATGCATAATTTCACTAGTTGGGACCATTTTCCACACGTCGACGTCTCGATTATTTAATTCTTCACACTGGACAACGACAATCAAAAGTGCCGTCTTCTTTAGTCCAGATTTTTGTTTTGTTTTTGTCAAGAATCTTCTTTAGTCCAGATTAACTCCTTTTCTAATATAATTAAAAATAACAAAATATATTATTTATGTTCTATTTCATTTTTATTTCGTAACCATTTCCTAAAAATTTTGTTTAGGATTTGGGTACATAGAGTAGATAGTCATGAAAGGACCTTAGCTAATTCCGTAGTCGGATTTGGCTTGTCTTTTTGAGAATATCTACTTAAGTGTTTTTAATAGTCAAAATTTATTTAAATTATTTAAATTTAATATAATGGCTTAGATTTTTTCAATACATTAAAAGGAACTCAACTGTAGATTAAAGTAGATAGTCACGAAAGGACCATAGCTAACCTCCTTACATCGTCGTGAATGTTTAACATGTTTTAGATTGCAAAATCTAAATTGAATCTATTGTTACCTTAGAAAATGAACAACAATAATTGAAAAAACTCCAATAACTCGAATACTTTGGAAAACGTGAACGTCACATTGAAACCTGAAATCACAAAAGAATATGAGGTTAGGTTGCTCGCCGAAAGAATCTCCGACGCTTAAGTTAGTATTGATTTTTGCAGAGTATCGATATCAGTGTCATGTAGAACATACCTCAACAAGTGCATCCGTAGGCTATTTATAGGTGATGAATTAATGAGGAGTATTAATGACTTGTAACTTTCTTTATTAATACTGGTTGTAATGTTTCTATTATGAGTTTAAATATACCAAATGGGGTTTTTATTACCCATGTCATATAAGAATCTATAATCAAAATTAAAAGATATCAACTTAACATATATACATACGTAAATAATTGGTTTAGTTTTGACCTAATCTCTAAATGGTAGTTGACGTTTTTTTTATAAATAAATAAATAAATTCGCAACTAGACCAATCCCTATTTAGGTTTTACTCATGTTCATTTTGGTCTATTTTCTAATGCCTAATTTTTACTTCCTTCTTTCCAAGAGTGTTTTTTTAGAAAAAAATTCTTTTTATCAAAATAAACAACATTTTAAAAAATTAAGAAAGTTTTGAGTATAATTTTTTGAATATATCCTTATAATTAATAACTTATAATAAATAATTTATATTTTTGAGGAGTCATTAATAAGGATAATATAATAAATTAATACTATAGTTAATGCACTCTAATTATTTTCTTTATACGTGTACTACAATTTTTAAAAAAGCATTTTTTAAGAAGAGGAGAGAGTAATTCAAAACCTAACCTTAGCTACCTTTTCATTTTAAGCAAAGGCTTCATTAATCAACTTGTATCTTGTTTATTATTATCTCTTTCCCTTCGTGTCTTGTTTATAAACCATTGGAGATATCTGAAAAAAAAAACATTGGAGATAACAATCTTTGAACTCGTTTGATAACGTAGTATATTTTTTATTTAGCATATAAAATATAGGAGTTGTGTTTTTTTTAATAGTAAAATAGGATGTGAATTGATTTTTTATCTTATCTGAAATAAAGTGAAATTTCAATCTTTTTCAAAAGGTTGTGTAATTCAAAAGTAATTGTAAATGAGGATAATAATGACAATTCACATATTAAAATATCTTTAAAAGCTGCAACATACTATATGCTAATGAGTAATCAACAAACAAGCATGTTGTGTATTTAATATACTTTATAGCAAAGAGTTAGGTGTTTTTTTCTATCAACTTAACATATATACATACGTAAATAATTGGTTTAGTTTTGACCTAGTCTTTAAATGGTAGTTGGCGGTTTTTTTTTAAAAAAAATAAATTCACGACTAGACCAATCCCTATTTAAGTTGTACTCATGTTGATTTTGGTCTATTTTCTAATGGCTAATTTTTACTTCCTTCTTTCCAATAGTGCTTTTTTTTAGAAAAAAAAAATTCTTTTTATCAAAATAAACAACATTTTAAAAAATCAAGAAAGTTTTGAGCATAATTTTTTGAATATATCCTTTTAATTAATAACTTATAATAAATAATTTATATTTTTGATGAGTCATTAATAAGGATAATATAATAAATTAGTACTATAGTTAATGCATTCTAATTATTTTCTTTACACGTGTACTACAATTTTTTTTAAAAAAAGCATTTTTTAAGAAGTGGAGAGAGTAATTCAAAACCTAACCTTAGCTACCTCTTCATTTTAAGCGAAGGCTTCATAATTGACTTCTATCTTGTTTATTATTATCTCTTTCCCTTTGCATCTTGTTTATAAACCATTGGAGATATTTGAAAAAAAAAATCATTGGAGATAGCAATCTTTGGGCTTGTTTAACAATGTAGCATATTATGTATTTAGCATATATGAGTTGTGTATTTTTGAATAGTAAAAATAGGATGTGATGTGATTTTTTGTCTTATGTGAAATAAAGTGAAATTTCAATTTTGTCTTTTTTTTTTCAAAAGGTTGTATAATTTAAAAGTAATTGTAAATGAGAGTAATAGTGACAATTCACATATTAAAATATCTTTAAAAGTTGCAACATGCTATATGCTAATGAGTAATCAACAAACAAGCATGTTGTGTATTTAATATACTTTATGCTCTTAAAATGCTATATGCTCATGGTTGCCAAACGAGCCCTTTATATATTTTTTCATTAAAATTTGTGCAACCGATAATTTTTTTTGTTATTTTCAATATTTTTTAAATCTTCTATCTATATCTGTTCTTCTGTAATACCCCGTCGGATTCTGACATAGGTCTCTGTAGCTTTCGTTTATCTCTGATCCGATCCTTGGGATTCAGAGATGTTGTCCGAACGATTAGTGGTGTTGAGAATCCTTTTGTGTGAATGAGCTTGGAGTTACTCGATTATCTCGTGAGTTACTCGAGTAAGTGAGGAGAGTTACTCGAGTAGGCTTTGGTGTTACTCGAGTGGACAGGGTCGGGTTCGTGCTTCGTGTGTTCTGGGATCGAGAGTTGCTCGAGTAAGCTTTGGACTTACTCGAGTAAGCGGGCTTGGATGTTCCTTTAGGATAAGAATTACTCGAGTAACATTCTGAGTTACTCGAGTAAGTCCTGAATTAACACATGCATTTAGCAAAAAGCTGCGTTTTTCCTTCTTGGTCTATTTAATTGCCTCACCCAACCTTGCTTCATCATTTACTCATTCCAACAACCACATTTACTCTCAAATTTGTCCATCTCCCTCCTGCATTGCCTACCATTGATTCCTTGAGGTAAGATCTACTCTTTTCCAGTATTGTTGCTCTCTTTTTCTCTTTGAATGCATCCTTTTGTTGGGCATTTTGGGGAGTGACGGCTAGAACTAGGGTTTTAGATTTGGAGTTGTTCTTGGTGTTTATGATGGAAATGGGTGTTAGGGTTAATGAAATCGGGGCTTTGGGAGTCTAGAAACACCTAGATGTAGTCTGAAATTATAAGAATCGAAGGTGTTCATAAATAGGTATGAACCAATTTGGGTTTGAGTAATTTTAGAGTGATTTCGAGTTGCATTGTTGTATTGGTGTATAGAATAATGCTCTGAAGGTTGTTTAGGAGCAATGTGGGTGATTGGTAGCATTTTTAATCGATTGAATCATGTTTGGAGATTTCTGGAGTTTTCTGGGCAGGGAATCACTCGAGTAAGACATGAACTTACTCGAGTGAACCCATGGTGGAATTACTCGAGTAAGATTTTCCTACTCAAGTAATCCAAGGTGGAGTTACTCGAGTAAGCTCCCTTTTTACTCGAGTAAACCGTGGTTTTAGAGGTCAAGCTTGTATCTTTTAGTATTTGATGATTTCAGAGAGTTATGAGTCTTATTTGATGATTTTGACTACTTAGAGGACTAGTAGAAACCTTTTAGCAATAAGTTGGAAATTTTGATGACCTATCTGTAATTGTGCGTAGATTCCAAATTTTGGGTCGGGAGTGATAGATTCTCTTTCGAGCTAGATTTTCTGTGACCTCGAGGGTCAGCATTTGCATATGCATATCATGCATTCGGTACTGCCACAATACCAACATCATTTTCTAATATATGTTATGGATGTAACTTTTCCAGCTTCTTGTTCCTGCCTGCACGATCAACCACCGAGTAGATCTTGACTGGATTGTCAGATTTGGACACCAGGTGACTGAAATGGCAGCTTCAGACACATAGGCTGTGTCTTCTTACTTATATAGTTTTTTACTGTGTCGGGATATGACATGAAATCTGATTAATAATTATTTGGGTAATTATTAATCGGACTTATGTGGTTTATAATAACCAACGTTTTACTCTGTTAATATATATTGGTATATATATATATATGTTTTCTGAAAAAATATGGAAACCTGTTCTGCATGATTGTCTGTTATATTACGGTAAATAATATATTATGATCTGGGATGCCTAGTTACGTGGTACATTTGATATATCAATACTTTGTGAAGACTCTAGTTACCAGGGTAAAGGGGTAGGCGTCTATCCGGCCAGATATATGACATGTTATGTCTAATGGCGAGTCCACAATACTATTTTGTACATTCTGTTCTAGTTCTATATTATGACTCTGTATATATATATATACATATATATATACACTCTAATACTGTCTGATTACATGTTGTCTACTCTGTATGTGAACGTTTTGATAAAACATTTTCTGAAAGCTATTATATAAGTAGTGTGTACACATATTATATTAGTATATACGTGTATGGTATCTCTTGTACGATTTTCAAAACTGTCTTTGTGAGGCACGCATGAAGCAATCTAGAGTTCACCTTGTACGCCGGTCATCGGCCCGACTTGGGTCGTGACAAAGGTGGTATCAGAGCATTAGGTTCTGTATTGTCTGGGTCGGTATGGAACATAGGTATCATTGATTGAGTCATTTGATTTGTCTTTGTATATCTCTTGATCTTTGATACAGTACTGTGACAATCACTTGCATTCTGACATCTACATACATGTGTGTCTATTTGTTATATGTAGCGATGGATCGTCGTGGTCGTGGACATGGTCGTGGTCGACCTAGGCGAGTGCCTGAGGAGGTCGTCACTCAGTCTGTAGTGGATCCGCATGATTCACATAGCGCCTCAGTAGGAGGAGGTTGCAGTAGTTGCTCTGGTGGTTGCACCACGAGGCAGAGAGCAGGATTTGTTGGATAGATTCATGCAACTCAAGCCACCCAGATTTTCAGGTGGAATGGGAGAGGATCCGTATGACTTCTTCCTTGAGGTGGAGCATTATTTTGAGGCTAGAGGCATTACTGATGATGCCAGCAGGGTCAGACTCACTGCGTTTCTTCTGACTGGTCGGACAACGAGATGGTAGAAGAGCCTTAAGGCTCGAGAGGGATTCAGTTGGGCTCGATTCAAGGAGGATCTCATTTCATATATCCTTCGTTGTAGTATTTGAGATAGAAAGGCGAATGAGTTCAATGATTTTTGTCAGGGGGCTAGTATGTCGGTGACAGAGTATGAGGAGAAGTTTAAGGACTTGAATAAGTATGCACCTCCAGCAAGTCAGGGAGAGGAGGCATTGGCTAGGAAGTTTTTGGAGGGGTTACGTCCCACTATTGGCAGGATAGTGGTGACCCAAGAGCTATATACCATTAGGAAAATTACATAGGCTACCAGAAGGATGGAGTATATAGACGAGAGACACTCGAAAGAGCTCAAAAGGGCGAAGACCAAGGGTTCTTTTGGAGGCGATCAGGGTCGGAGTCAAGGAGCTCAGTTGGGTCAGAGGCACCGACATTCTTTTCGAGGGCAGGGGCCCAGTCAAAGCACTCAGAGTCTCAGTATAGCACAGCCAACTGGATAGAGTGGAGGACAATGCTCGGGGAGCTTGATTCCGCAGTGTGTGATATCTAAGAATAAGCATCATAGGGTATGCAACATGACAACAAAAAATTGTTTCTACTATAGACAGTCGAGACATATGATAGCAGATTATTCGACAAAGCTTAGTGCAGGGGTATAGGTTGGTCAGTCTGCAACAATAGGTTTAGGTACAGTCAATATCGGTGCTAGTAGGAGAGCCAGTGGAGGTTTTAGGAGTCACATTCAGGCCGACCAGAGCAGTGACTGTGGTCAGGCAGCTCAGACTAGTGTTCCTACAGGAGGGCATGCACGAGTATATCATCTCACCCATCAGGATGTGCAGACCTCCAATACTGTAGTTACTGGTACACTCTATATTTTTGGTACTTCAACATATGTATTATTTGACACGGGTGCATCTTATTCATTCATTACTCCATATTTTTTTGAGCGTGTAGGGTTAGTGTTGCGTCCATTGGACAAGTTGTTAGAGGTATCATCACCTCTGGGTAGTAAAATGATGACAGACTCTAGGGTTCGGGAGTGCATGATCTCTTTTGATGGGCATGATTTGGTAGCTGACCTCATCCTATTGGATGTAGGGGAGTTTGATGTCATCTTGGGTATGGATTGACTCTCATATTGGCATGCTACATTGGATTACTTTGCCAAGATAGTATATTTTTGATCGCCTGATCAGGCTGAGTTTTGCTGGCAGGGTGAGCGAGACAGTGTTGTGAGGAGTTATATGTCAGTAGTGAGGGATGAGAGGATGATCCGCTGAGGCTGTGAGGCAAACTTGGCTTTTGTACTTATTGAGCCTGAGGAGTCAGAGTTGAGAGTGGGTGATGTACCGGTGGTTCAGGAGTTTCCTGATGTATTTTTGGAGGAATTACCGAGACTTCCACCTGAGTGGGATATTGAGTTTTCCATAGAGATATAACCTGGTACCAATCCGATATCAATTTCACCGTATCGAATGGCACTAGCAGAGCTGGAGGAGTTAGAGACTCAGCTGATGGAGTTGTCAGACAATGGGTTTGTTCCGCCGAACGTTTCACTTTGGGGTGTACCGATCTTGTTTGTAAAGAAAAAGGATGAGAGTCTTTGCATGTGCATCGACTACCGTCAGTTGAATAAGGTGACAGTGAAGAATCGATATCCACTTCTGAGGATAGATGATTTGTTTGACCAGTTGCAGGGTGCACAATGGTTCTCCAAGATCGACTTGAGGTCGAGATATCACCAGCTGAGGATTAGAGATGAGACATCCTTAAGATGATGTTTCGAACTAGATATGACCACTACGAATTTCTAGTGATGTCATTCAGTCTGACAAATGCTCCCTCAACATTTATGAATTTGATGAACATGGTGTTCAGATCGTACCTAGATCACTTCGTCATTGTCTTCATCGATGACATATTGATCTACTCGATGAGTAGGGAGGAGCACGAGGACCATTTGAGGTCAGTGTTGTAGGCTTTATAAGAACATCAACTTTATACTAAGTTCTCGAAGTGCGAGTTTTGGCTCGAGCATGTAGCATTTCTCGGACACGTGGTGTCGAGAGAGGGTATTTTAGTAGATCCCAAGAAAGTGAAGGATGTACTCCTTTTAGAAAGACCCAAGACCGCTATAGAGATTCAGAGTTTTCTTGGTATGGTCGGGTACTACAGGAGATTTATCCAAGACTTCTAGAGGATTGTAGCTCCTATGACTCGGTTGACGCAAAAAGGAGTCAAATTCGTCTGGTCTGATAGATGTGAGGATAGTTTCCAGAAGCTGAAGAAGTGTTTGATCAGTGCGCTAGTTTTGGTGTTACCATCGGGTTCTTGAGGTTTTGCAGTGTATTGTGATGCATCAAGAGTTGACCTAGGTTGTGTGCTGATGCAACATGGCAAAGAGATCGCTTATGCATCGAGATAGCTTAAGTGGTACAAACAGAACTACCCGAGGCATGATCTAAAGTTAGCAGCAGTGGTGTTCGTACTCAAGATCTGGAGGCATTATCTGTACGGAGAGACTTTTGAGATCTTCACAGATCATAAGAGTTTGAAGTATATCTTTGGGCAGCGAGACCTGAATCTGAGGCAAAGACGCTTGCTAGAGTTACTGAAGGATTATGATTGCACCATATCATATCATCCTAGCAAGGCTAATGCTGTTATCGATGCTCTGAATAGGAATTTGGTGGGTAGGTTAGCTCATATCTCCATTGAGAGATGATTTGCAGTGCCTGAGTGGCAACGTCTGATGGAGTCCGAGGTTGAGTTACAGTTTGAGGACTTATGAGCGTTGTTAAGTCATATCGAGGCTATGCATGTTCTGTTGGATCATATTAGAGAGGCTCAGAAGGAGGATCCTGAGATTTTGAGTTTGATGGATAAGGTTAAATCCTCTGAGGTGTCGGGATTTAGCATTGATGACTCTGTAGTCTTTTTGGTTTGGACTGAGACTGTGTGTACCATCTTCGGGTAGGCTACGCGAGGAGATTATGGTGGATGGTCATAGTTCCACATATTATGTACACTTGGGATATATTAAGATGTATCAGGACCTTCGAGAATCCTATTGGTGGCCAGGGATGAAGAAGGACAAAAGTGAGTTCATCAGTCAGTGTTTGACCTATCAACAGGTTAAGTTTGAGCAACAGCGACCTTCTGGATTGCTGCAGCACATGCCACTTCCAAAATGGAAATGAGATTACATCACGATGGATTTTGTAGTGGGAATACCGAGGACATCTGCTGGGTACGACTCCATTTGGGTAATTATTGACCATTTGACGAAGTCAGCACATTTTCTCTCTGTTATGACAACATATGGAGAGGCACGCTTAACGAAGTTATATATTGACGAATTGTATGTCTACATGGTGTGTCAATCTTTATAGTGCCAGACAGAGGACATCAGTTCACATCGCAGTTTTGGCATAAACTGCAAAAGGAGTTGGGTACTTAATTGGATTTCAGTACAACTTTCCATCCATAGACTGATGGTCAGTTTGAGAACACGGTTCAGACATTGAAGGCTTTATTGAAAGTGTGTGCTACAGATTTTGCTGGGAGTTGGGATTCCCATTTGCCTCTGGTAGAGTTTGCGTACAACAACTCATACCATTCGAGTATCGGGATGGCACCATACGAGGTGTTGTATGGCAGGAAGTGTAGATCTCCGCTATGTTGGGCCGATGCTGGAGAGAGAGAGTCATTGGCACTAGATCTTATTTTAGAGACTACTAAGAGAGTCAGACTGATCCAGAAGAGGATCCAAATTGCTCATAGTGGTCAAAAGAGTTATGCTGATCTGAAGCGTAAACGTCTGGAGTTTGTAGTTAGAGACTATGTATGTCTCAAAGTATCGCCGATGAAGGGCGTGATGAGATTTGGAAAGAAGGGCAAGTTGAGCCAGAGATACATTGGTCCTTTTGAGATCGTTGGCCGCATTGGAGCCGTGGCATATGAGTTGACGCTACCGTCTTAATTCGCCTCTGTTCATCCAGTGTTCCATATATCTCTTTTGAGAAAGTATATTTCATATATGTCTCATGTTCTGGCACCTCAGTCGGTCGATATTAGACCCGATTTGTCGTATGACGAGGTTCCGTTGAGGATCATTGACCGTTAGGTCAATAGACTCTGGAATAAGGAGATAGCTTCAGTGAAGGTGATTTGGAGGCACCATTAAGTTGAAGAGGCCACTTGGGAGGCCGAGGATGAGATGCGGCGTAGATATCCACAGCTGTTTGACTCTGCAGACCTTTAGGTTGGTACCCTTTTGTCTGTCTATGCATTCCGTTCTATCTCTGTCCATTCATGTAAAAGCATTTCAGTCTCTGCATACTCTGCGCCATTTTTGCATCTGAAGTTCGATTGAGTTAGAATTTTCTTAGATTCGTAGATTGGTGTTCTAAGATCTATCAATGGATTTGGTGATCTAGGTTCGATCTTAGCATTGATTTGGCTTGTCTGAAAATTCGATGACGAATTTCTTTTGAGAGGGGAGTATGAAATACCCCGTCGAATTTTGACATAGGTCTCTGTAGCTTTTATTCATCTATGATATGATCCTTGGGATTCAAAGATGTTGTCTGAATGATTGGTGGTGTTGGAGAACCTTTAATGTGAATGAGTTTGGAGTTACTCGAGTATCTCGTGAGTTACTCGAGTAAGTGAGGAAAGTTAATCGAGTAGGCTTTGGTGTTACTCGAGTGGATGGGGTCGGGTTCGTGCTTCTTGTGTTCTGGGATCGAGAGTTACTCGAGTAAGCTTTGGAATTACTTGAGTGAGAGGGCCTGGATGTTCCTTTGGGACAAGAATTACTCCAGTAACATTCTGAGTTACTCGAGTAAGTCCTGAATTAACACATGCACTTAGAAAAATGTTGTGTTTTGCCTTCTTCGTCTATTTAATACCCTCACCCAACCTTGCTTCGTCATTTACTCTTTCCAACGGCCACATTTACTCTCAAATTCGTCCATCTCCCTCATTCATTGCCTACCATTGATTCCTTCAGGTAAGATCTACTCTTTTCCATTATTGTTGCTCTTTTTTCTCTTTGAATGCATCCTTTTATTGGGCATTTTGGGGAGTGACGGCTAGAACTAGGGTTTTAGATTTGGAGTTGTTCTTGGTGTTTCTGATGGAAATGGGTGTTAGCGTTAATATATATATATATATATATATATATATATATATATATATATATATATATATTTTCTGAAAAAATATGGAAATCTGTTCTGCATGACTGTCTGTTATATTATGGTAAATAATATATTCTGATCTGGGACACCTAGTTACGGGGTACGTAACCTTTGATATATCAATGCTCTGTTGAGACCCTAGTTATCGGGGTAAACGGGTAGTCGTGTATCCGACCAGATACATGACCTGTTTTGTCTAGTGGCGAGTCCACAATACTATTATGTACATTCTGTTCTAGTCCCATATTATGACTCTGTAATATATATATATATATACTCTGATATTGTCTGAATGTATGTTGTCTGCTATGTATGCGAACATTTTGATAAAACATTTTCTGAAATTTATTATATAAGTAGTGTGTATACATATTATATTAGTATATACGTATGCGGTATCTCTTGTACGGTTTTCAAAACTGTCTTTGTTAGGCACGTATGAGGCAATTTGGAGTGTTATTTCCTCACTAGGCCCTGGACCCTATTTTATTTCTGTCTATATTTTTTGCATGTCTGGAAAATATATTTTGACCCTAAACATCTATTCAGCATACGGTCAACAGTGAGACATTCTTTACTACTCAGTGAGTGTCCTCGTTCGGGCTCTACTTTTTTATTTTGCTGTTAGAGTTTCATACCGGGTTTCTGTGGGGATACTGGGCTATACTTTTGCATTTTGGATTTTGAATATATTATGACAATTTCATATTTATTTTGATAGTATTATATTCATACTATTTTTATATATATCGTATTTTATTAAATAAATGTTTTCATAAATGGATGTCTAGATAAAATATCTGTATCTCCGAGGCTTGTGCAAGATGAGCTGAGCTTCCTTAGACAGTTCACTTTGTACACAGGTCACCGGTCCGACTCGGGTCATGACACCTTCTCTTAAACAAATTTTAAAAAACAAAATAGAATTATTGCAACATTATTTTAAAGATCAAGTAGTGTAAGTTTGGGGGAAAAAATCACAACATATATCAAATAACATATAGTGAATATCAAATTTTTAAATAGTAAAAACCTAAAAAAGTTGACACGAAATTAGAAAAATTGTTATATCAGGAAAACATGCTAAAGTGATCTACAGCAAAAATTTGGTTCTAAATCACTAGAAGTAAAATATAACAAATTTGAGGGACTAAACAAGCCCCTATTTGTTCTTATATAACTCCGCTGCTAAATATACTGTTGCCAAAACAGCTTGGGATGAATTTAAATCCCCAACAACCAACTTGTCACCTTTTATAATTCCAAACTTGAGGAATGGTTGACTCAAAATTTGGCAAATGATGTTAAATATCAAGAAGATGATCTATGAAGTGTTCTTTTTGGCATTGGATGTTGGCTGATATGGCAATGGAGAAACGAGAGAATTTTCTCACACAAGATTACACTCCGATAAAGCCAACTTATTAGAATTGTGGCAAGAGACTATTCAGGCCTAACCAGCGACATTGTTCCATTTTCAAACCGAACCATATTCAATGCTTAATTCAGGTGGGTCTACTCAATGCAACAACCTTGCTACATTTGTAGGGGTTGTTATTCAGGATTATACTGGGACCTATATATCTAGGTATAAATATTGGTATTTTTCTGCAAGATCAATCTAATTGATAGTGTCGTATGTGTACGAAGTCAATCTAATTGAAGGAATCGCATACCGTTCAACTAAATAAATAATATAATTAATAGGTTCGACTTACTAACCACGATTCCAGCTGAAGAACGATCCACTAGCAGCGGAGAGTGATCCTAGGATCGATGTTTTATGTTGTTCTCACGAGCAAACCACGGTTGAATTAACAATGGGAGTGCTCATCTCTTTTGTTGTCTAGATGCCCCGTGGATTGGTGCATGACACGGGGTCAAGAGGCCTTGACCTCTCTCTCTCTCTCTCTCTTTCTCTCTTTTGTGTGTTGGAATCAATTGTGGAGAACAAGAGGAAATCTTCTTATATAGCCACCAAATAGGCTAACGAGCCTAATGAGCCTTACGAGGCCATTTCATTCCCAACTTAATTGGGCTCACCAATTTGCCTCTGTTCACCGTCTTGGTTCACACCATGACTAACTGAGTTTGGTTCTCCTCAATTAGACTTTCCAATTGGTCTTGGTCCACGGTCCTGGTTCACACATTGACCGACCGAGTTCAGTTTACCCATCATAGGCGAACCACTTTTTCCAACATCTCCTACTCGCACATGATGGAAGCTTAACTCGTCATGTATTATGATGAAACTAATTCCAAACATGATGAAGATCTTGTGTCATACAGGCAAATAGACTGCGCGACCAACATACGATGAGAGCGTAATTGCTATACACCTGTTAAGGTTATATAACAGCTCTTAACCCAATCTTGCTAGTAGGCGTCTCTTGCAGAACAACTCCATCCTGCCAAAGTATATGCAACAACAGCACAGACTGTTGAAATGCATATCTTTCCCTAGTTCGTACCCACACAATCGCTGATTTCAAACTACTCGATCTCACGAAATCTTTACTCAAAGTTCACACATCATGTGACATGCTACATGAGAGTCGACTAAGCAAACTTTTAAGACTACTGCGAATGCGTCTAGAAACAAACTTTTCCTCTTACACCAGACAATTTGCATAGCTAAGTTTACTTTCTCAGCTTGACACGCTTGGTAGAATCAATCATGACCATTAACGACAAGCTAGAGTAGACAAACTTAAATACATGTTTTGAATGTGTTAAGGGTCCTAAGGGCAGGTAGTCCCGAGAATCACATGTTCACGGCAAGATTTCACACTAGGAAAAGTGAGATCATTTATCAATCTTTTTCATCCCTATGGTCATGTATATAACGCACATGGTATGACCATATGTTGTGGTATTCTTTCCTTCCCTTAGAGAAACGCATGTTTATGCAACATTATAAACACCACACAGAAGCTTCAGTGACGATACAGTTATCCATCTAACCTTAATCCACACTTCACAGGATTACTTCTTGTTTTAAGACAGGATATGCTAAAAGTCTCTCAATTTTAGCATCTGATCATTTAATGATCGCCATAGGAATTCATCCTACGGCATATGACTCTTTACATACGATTTTTTCTTGCCATTTTACATTGAACTCATGATTGTAAAACGCAAGAGGCCTCTTGATTATGAACGTGCTCGATATCTCTCTCTACATTCAAAATTAGTCTCATCTTAGTTCTTCCCCCAACGAACTGGAAAAACTAAGGTAAACACCCATGTGAGTGGGTTACTTATCTTCCAACATACTTTCACACTCAAAGCTACAACAAATGTCAACTCTTAACATTTGTGCTCGTGTATTACCCATAATGATATTATTAACGATAATGTTTTAAGGATGACACACTTTGTGTGTCATGCGGGTCTTAAGGAACTTATTCCTTGTAGGCTTTTATTAACGGATCTTACGATCTAGTCTCGCATGGACTTACATTCCAAGTTCACTTATTCAAGTGAAACTTGTACTCAAAATTCACTTGTCCTAGTGCAACCATGTTATTCACAAAATAATATTTGATCTCAATTTACTTAGACATATAATGGATCTTCTTGATCCTTAAGCAATTGGGGTCGACTGTCACTAAGACTGTCATAAATTCTTTAAGAGGTTAGTGCTAAGTGGATCATTCCACTGTATAGCCAACCTTTCTACCACTCTGCATGTAATGAAGCTATGATCTCAGCTTCACTTGCCACACACTTATATGTGTTCCTCACTATTACGTGGAGTGGCCTTTCAGCTAGGTAAGAACACATAACCAAGCATGGACTTTCATATAGTCCATATCATTACGAGGAGTTGAAATTGTGTCTCATTTTATTGCAAGCCCTCATGACAACACAGTGTCTTGCAGTGCCTCTAAAACATTCAAGTATTTTGTTCACTGCTTTCTAACACACTCTTTATGTGTTGGATTAATGTTTGCTAGCTAACTTGACAACTTAGCAAACTCTAGGCATTTCACACACCTAGACATTTAATATAAGACATAATATTATAATAAAAAAATGTACTCTATATTACAAAAAAATGTTCACATGACATTCGTATGAAGAATGTTCCTTACACATTCTTCTTTTCATATAGTTTGTGGACAACACCCTTACTAAGAGACTTGCTCTTAGTAATGGGATATCTATAGGTTATGCATTTATACATCTTAAATCATTCAAGTACTTTGGTGATCCATCTCACTTGAAGAGGAACAACAATCCACTGGAACGATCTCTCAGAGCTCGACTCTAAGGTCAACCCATATCATATATCTCAAAGTTAGACCACGACCAATCATTGGTGTCATTCAAGTACGCTAGATCATTTCTACCTACAAGTGTGATATCTGAAGACACAAGAATCACTCTAGAGGGGGGTGAATAGAGTGATTGGCTCTTTTTGACCTTTCTTGCAAAACCACAACGCTTAAACAAATAGTTAGTAACAATGGTGGGTATGTGTGCTAGTGAAAGTAAACTCAAGTAAATGAAAAGGAAAGAGAAAGATCAAACACAAGTTTATAGTGATTCAGACAATTCTCGGTGCCTACGCCCACTCTTCAAGCTCCTTGCTTGAGTTCCACTATACTAGCCACCAAAGCTCTTCCTTACAACAAACCACTTTCAAGCTAAGTGGGAGCTTCACCCTTACAACTAGTTGATTCCGGTTCAGCTAAAAACCAAGTGGAAACTATGCAATCACCCCCTTGATTGCACTTTTGTAACTTATACAACTATGTTTATAGAACTCTTAAACTGATTACAAATTAGTATCAAAGTGGTAGGATTTTGAAACAGACGAATGAAGCAAGAATCCCACAACAAACCTAATATTTGAGCACCAAATGAAGAATTGATATAGTAAAGAGTTAGGAGCTTTATTCTTTCCTTCAAGCCTCTATTTATAGTGTTTGAGACACCCTTGAAATTGATTTAGCTGTTGAAATAGTGTAGAGACCCGTTGAAAATCAATCAAGTTGATATTTTGGAGTTGTCAGATCTCACTGGTCGACTACTGAAGTCACTAGTTGACTACTAAAGCCAATTCTCGTAAGTTTAGTCGACTACCAGTCTCACTGGTCGACTCCTTGCTTCAATTTTCTCTTCTGTCCGCACTGTTAGTCAACTCGCCATAATCATCGGTCGACTACTGAAGATAAGTATCTGTTAAATGACCATTGTCTTTGATGTGAACGAACATGCACCCATGTGAATGTCGTTTCAAGTCAAATTTGGCAATCATGATTACTATGAGTCGACTACCCAACTATGTGAGTCGACTCACCAGTGACTTTCTTCCACTAGTCAACTCGTCAAATTCACTTGATGACTACTCAAGGTTTGGAACGACTTCAAGTGAATTTTTCATGCGTCGGTCGACTCTCACTTGTCATGGGTCGACTCTCAGACGTGCTGCCATGTTTTTCTTCACTTTTCTTGATCATCTTTAATATTGGATTTATCTTTTTTCTTAAAATCAATCTTAATAAGTCTTGTAGATTAATCAAAACACAAAGGGAATCAAATGTGAACCACCCTTGATTCAACAATCTCCCTTTTTTTGATTGATGACAAAACTTAGGAAAAAATGAATTTTCCCAAGTTTGTACCTATCATGTGTGGTAAAAATTTAATCAAGGCATGAAGCCTTGTCTTGGATAAAATTTGTTAGTCCAAAAAATATCTCTAATATTCCATCAATGAAAATATTTTCCAAAGCATCATTTTGAACAATTTCTCCCCCTTAATCTTTGTTTGAAAATACAGTGACATTTCTCTCTTTTTACCAAATAAAAAATTTCGTTTATACCAATGTAACAACTTTGAAAAAGAATTTCTCTCCTTAAAAATTATTTTTCAATGAAATCCATTTTTACCATTGTTCTTTCTTTTTCAATTTCCCCCCCTTTTTAAAATAAAACTCATTTTCCCATTTTTCTAAATGTTTTATTTTCTCCCCCTTTTTGACATCAATCTAAAAGATTCTAATAATAAATAATTAGGCAAAGTAGCACATAGCTATAACAAGGAAGAAAAATAACAAAACAAAATAGGATCCAAACATTAATTAAAGCATCAAACATAAAGCATCCACACATAATAACATACAACAAAAACATAAGTCAAGTCATCGTTATACAAGCTAAAGTGAGAAAGATGTATGATTTTGAAATGTTTGGCATTTCAAGCTTGAAGTAAAAGTCATGCTTGATCATTTCCGGAGGGAGTATCTTGAGAAGGATTGGGGTTCCATCTTTGAAACATAGTTGCCAAGTCATTCATGGTAGAACCAAAGAACCTATTTGACCACTTATGTTGTGCAATTGACCTTCAAAATTGCTCCATCTTGCACTTTGCCCTTGAACATGTAGGAAATGAAGATTTTCCCAATTTTCCATTCTTGAATTGATAGCCAAATAATTTGTATCCAAAGATCCAAACCTATTCTCCCAAGTTTCAAATCTTTGCTCAAATGAATCCAAATATGAAGGATCAAATGACATCCTAGGTGCATCAAAACTTGTTGACATTCTTGGCTCATCTTGTGCTATAGATGGTCTAGGAGCATCTTGTTCTTCTTTTTCATTATTATTTTCTTTTTTCGGATCTTGACCACCCCTAAAAATGGAAACTGATCCATCCATATTGAGAATTTCATCTCCATTCCTTTTTAGCTTTGTTGGAATCCATCCTCTATTCATGGTATTCACAAATCCCATAAGATTGATATTCTTGGATGTAACTTCCCAACTCTTAGGCATATCTTTTCCTTTAAAGGCCCTAAGAGAAACACCTTCTTTTAACACAACAATGTGATGAGAGTGCAATAAGGAAGTCCACTCTTGTTCATTTGTTCACCATATCTTGTTGAGTCAAAGCTCAAAATCTTG
>CAODLS010688108.1:0-12795 GCA_948243855.1 Flueggea neowawraea
AGACAACGGAGTAGATTTCGAACCCCATGTACTTGTCTTGGTTTACGTTCAAGCAAGTTAAGAGTAACTCTTGTATTCATTTATTGTTCAATTATCATGCCCGTATTCATTTCATAATTAAACAAAGAGCCAAAGAGTGAAAAAAAAAAACGAAAAATTTGCTTACAAGCTCAAAACTAGTGTGCATTCAGAACATGCAATTCAAATCTTTCAGTAACATATGCATATTAAAAATTCTCAATTGTTCAACTCATTTACAACGTCACATAATATGCATCCCACAACTACAATATCAAAAATTTGATCAAAATTTTTTTGCACCCTTACCCCATACTTAAATTTTTCATTGTCTTCAATGTAGAGAATTAAAACACAACAAACATGAAAATTGGCGGAGGGAAAATATAAAAAGTTATGGAAATTCCCTAAAACTAGGTTCGTGGAGATGAGTCTTGGTGTGAATTTCATCCAAGTTTATGAGAAATCCTATAAAACTAGAAAAAACACATCAAAAGAAATAACAAACTCAAACAAAAAGAGCAAAATTTAAAAATTGAAAACAAACTGAACGAAAATGAAATTGAAAACAACTTGCAGTTGAAACCAAGCTTGGGTTGCCTCCCAGGAAGTGCTTCTTTAACATCATAAGCTAGACATTAGTGAGTAAGGCCTATCACGGGGGCTTGTACACATTGCGCAAAGCATTTGCACCAACTCCACACCTTAGCACATAGCATTGATTCACCTCCATACCCTTAATGCACCATATAAGATGACTCATTATTGTTGATTTTGCTTTTGGTTGCAACGGCTCAAGCTTCTCTTTCTTAGTTTTCTTTCTGTGAGTTTTCAGCCTTTTGTTCTTCACTTTCGGCACCGCTTCATGAACCTTGGGTGCATCACTTGAATCTTCCTTGTCGGGTACCTGCACCACATTAGACAAAACAACATTTTTCGTAGTAGTATGTGAGTCATAATGGTGTTGAAACTTAGAGTCCTTAATTTCAACACACTTATCCTCGACTCTAAGGGTTAACACCCAATCATACACATCAACAATAGACCTAGAAGTAGCTAAAAATGGTTGTCCTAGGATCAAAGGTGTTTCTAGATTACATATCATGTCAAGGATCATAAAATAAAATGGAAACGTCAAATCTCTTACCCTAACCAAAACATTATCTACAATGCCTTTAGGCTGCACAACAGATTTATCAGCTAATTGCACAGGCACCCTAGTCGGTGTGGGTTCTCCTAAGTCCAACTTTTCAAATAAATCATACGACATCACATTAACACTAGCACCTAAGTCAGCTAATGCACCATCAATGTCTAAACTACCAATAGTAAGAGGGATAAAGAAACTCCCTGGGTCTTGTAGCTTTATTGGTAGCTCAGGTGATGTTTGAGGTAGCTCGAACTTCTCTTTCCTCTTTTCAGCCTCATCTACAGATAATGGTTACTTGGGTTTGGTAGTTGGCTTCTCAATATCACCCGAGGCTCCTTTCACATGCTCCCTTTGGAAGAGTGTTGTAGGATAAAGAACCCGAGGCCTATACAAGCAAATCATTTTTTTTTCTCAACCTCTGCTACCTTATTTACCTCAATTTTCTTCTGAGCATTTTTGTCTTCCATGCTTCCCTCCATCTTGCCATAATCAACCCCATTAGCAAATATAGCATGAACCAACTCCTTAGGATTTGTTTTAGTGTTGCTCGGCAAGGAGCTCAATTGCCTTTGAGATAATAGCTTAGTTATCTGCCAAATTTGATTCTCTAAATAGTGGAGAGATGCCTCTTGATTTCAGATTGAGGTCCCCGGATTCATCACAGTAGTCTTAATATGTGTGAACCCTTTTTCAACAGCTTTAATGTACTTGCTCATCAACTCCTCAAAGTTTGGCTTCACTGACTACTGTGGTTGCTAAAATTCAGGTGGTTGATTCTATCTCTGTTGATTCTGACCTCTCCATGAAAGGTTCAGATGATTCTACCACCCTGGATTATAAGTGTTGCTGACGGGGTTGTTCTGAGGATTGCTCCTATGACCATATAGTTCACATTTTCAACGCAATATTGTGTTCCTTGACCCTCAATCATCTAACTACACCTTACATGAGCTACTTACTATGCTACAGAAAATCCATCAATCTTTTGCTCAAAGCCTTAACCTGAATAGCCAAAGTTGTTACTGCATCCACATCATATACCCTTAGTGACTTTACTGGCTTAGAACGTGCTGTGTGACACTGATAATTGTTCATAGTCATCTCCACTATCAAATCCTAAGTAGCCTCTAGTGTCTTGTTATTCAATGTACCCTTAACCATAACACCAATCATTTGTCTAGTGCTGTGTTTCAAACCATTATAGAAAGTTTGAACTTGCATCCATGTAGGTAATCCATGATGTGGACATCTCCTCAATAACTCCTTGAACCTCTCCTAAGTATCATAAAGTGATTCTGACTCAATTTGTGCGTAAGAAGAGATGTCGTTTCTCAACTTTGCAGTCCTGGCAGGTGGAAAATATTTTAACAAGAACTTCTTTGTCATTTGCTCCCATGTAGTAATAAACCCCTTAGAAAGTGAGTTCAACCACTACTTATCTCTAGCTCTAAGTGAGAATGGAAATAATCTCAAATTGATTGCATCGTTGGTGGCCCCATTAATCTTGAATGTGTCGTATATCTCTACAAAGTTGGCCAAATGAGCATTTGGGTCCTCATCCTGCAACCCATCAAACTGAACAAACTGCTGCACCATGTGAATAATGTTCAATTTCATCTCGAAGTTGTTGGCAGCAACAACTGGTCTCACAATGCTAGATTCAGTCCCTATAAAATTTGGTCTAGTGTAGTCTAACATGGTCATTGGTTGGGCAACAACACCCACTGGTTGCTCTGCTACAGGTTGTTGCTCCATCTGTGTTATCTTTCTTTGTCTATCTCTTCAGTCCTTTCTCTAAGTCTATTTTTGAGGTTCTGAAGAGTTGTTCTTTCAATTTTAGGATCTAATTCAATCAATTTAGAAGGATTCCCTCGGGTCATATGTTAACAGATACTTGAAAGACAAACAAATACAAACAAACCAAGCGTAATTCTAAATAGATAGACAAAAGAAAACAAGAAGAGGAACAATGAAGTGAGAAAAATAAAAATAAATAAAATGGCTATATTAATAAAGTTAATTTTTTCCTAATATCCTAGTCCCCGAAAACAATGCCAAAAACTTGGTAATCTGCCCGGCCTACACCTACAAACTAAGGCAAGTGCACTTATCAAAATGTAGTATGTGGACTTGAGTACCACGTGTCGTATCCGATAGAGACTAAACGTATTAGGAATTATTGTTTCCCTATTATCTAGCCTACAAATTAAATAGGGTTGAATTAAACGTAAAAGGAAATATCGACACTCCAACACACAACAGAGCAACACAAAGAGAATAAAGAACTGAGCAATGAAGGTGAAAGTAGCATCCAAATGTTGAGTCCCCCCAGGACTACCTACGTGAAACCGAGCTCGTCATTAAGCCACTTGTTCATACAATTGGACTGTAGGAATTCCTAACATACGTTAACCTTTCTATCGAGTCAATTAACATATAACGTCAAGTTGAGTAACTGAAATCTCTTCCTAAATAAAACCCCCACATTGCATTAACACTGATTTATGAATTCCCATGTTAAGTTTGACCTTAATCCGGAAGATTTACATCGACATATCTCTATGTTTGCATGCAAATCCTCTCACTATGAGCGATTCTAAACACACAATGAATCTCTCAATTCTCACGCATGCAATCATTTGTTGAATCGAAACGCCAGTAAAATCAAATCAACAACAACACTATATATCATAAATGAGTCTCAATTCATGAACAAAGCACCAAAATAACAAAGCCCAAATCACCAATTCGTCTTAGAGTTCATCACATCTAGATGCATAAAGAGTTTTAGCTTATAATCGCAGATAATAATACAACAAGGTTAAAGAGAATAAAAGAACCCATTATAAAATCCTTCAATTCTTCAAGAAATCTACCAATCTTGGTGTAAAATGCACTTCAATCATGATCTCTTGCTTAAACCCAATGTTTCCTTTCCTCAAAGACATTTTTTTGGTGTTAATGTCAGCCTCCCTTATTGGGTTTTCGTGCCAAGCTTAAATAAACCCAAAATTGTGCATTATGGGAGAACACATGCACGACCACGCCCGTGGAATGAAATTTCTTTCCTTGTAATAATAAAGCACATGTTTTCATGGTATGGAGGCACCCACGGGTAAGTGCACGATTGTGGAATGGTATGACGTGCCCATGCCTTCAAAAAAATATGATTTTCGCAAAGCAGATTAGGACATAACCATGGACACGGCCGTGTCTTGGCTTGATCCATCTGTGTCTTCAGAAAATAAGGAGAAAAACATATATGAATCCTCATACAGACTTCCAATGAAATTACACGTCCTTGTCTTTATAAAATGAGACTGTGTCTTATCCCGAAAGCCTAAAAACTATTGTTTAAGCTTCGTCTTTACTCCTATGCATCGACACATCGAAGTATGACCTGAAGAAGAAAAAATGAATCAATTAAACATCATAACTCATCAATATATCCCGATTTTATGACAAAAATAGTGTGAGTGCGAATATACGAATATGTATAAATAAGCATTCATCATTAAATATATTTTTTGACTATGTGGAAAATTTTATTGAGGTTTTCATTGATGACTTTATAGTTTATGGAAATTCTTTCAAATCTTGTTTAGAAAATTTGGATAAAGTTTTGAAAAGATGCATTGAAACTAATCTTGTGCTTAACTATAAAAAGTATCATTTTATTGTTGATCAAGCCATTATATTAGGTCATGTAGTTTCTACCAAAGGTATAGATGTTGGTAGAGCGAAAATTCATGTTATCAAATCATTGTCTTACCTCGCAAATGTGTGGGAAGTTCAATTTTTTCTTGGCCATGTAAATTTTTATAGAAGATTCATCAAGGATTTTTCAAAAAGTGCAAATCCATTAAGTGAGTTGTTGAAAAAGTATGTTGCATTCGAGTTTGATAATTCTTATAAAGAGGCTTTCGACGTTCTAAAAGAGAAATTGATCTTTTTGCTTATCCTGCAAGCTCCCAATTGGAATCTCCCTTTCGAGTTGATGTGTGATGCCTCTAATCATACCGTTTTTGTTGTTCTTAGTCAAAGAGTTGGGTGAGATCCTCATGTTATATACTATGCGCCTAAGACCATTGAACCGGCTCAAGCAAATTATTCAACTACTGAAAAGGAGATGCTTGACGTTGTGTTTTCCTTGGAAAATTTTAGATCCTATTTATTGGGAACAAAAAGGATGAACAAAAAGGATGATGCTGCCCTTAGCTAATTAATGAACAAAAAGGATGTTAAACTAAGGCTAATTGGATAGATTTTACTGTTACAAGAGTTCAATATTAAGATTAGGGACAAGAAGAGGGCAAACAATTTAGTTGTTAATCATCTCAGTAGGCTCCCTAACATTCCTGAATCAAATTTTGAGATATCTGCAAAGTTTCCTTATTGATGACGCATTGCAAGTACACAAGGATTGTCGTAGTTTTACCTTGGTAGTATCTCTAAGGTTATCAAATCCAAGAGAACGTGTCTAATTGTGGTCAAATAAAAAAAATAAAAGCAATTAATGACATCATTTTTTTTGTTTTTGGGGTTTTGTAAATAAAAACAAGCAAGAAATTAAACACAAGTCACTCAACAATAAGAAAAAGTTAGGGCTTCTGAGATAAAACCAAGGATCTAGTCGCTAAATGAAAATGGGTTTTAAGAAATGGATGTGAGTGTTCTCTCTAAAAGACTAACCTAATGCATCTCTCGATGTCACTCAAGTCCTGACGACACTTCCTAAGAGAGTCCTTTTGGCCTCATCTAGTGAAGTTAGGCCCATTAGGCTCCTTGAGGAATTTTATCGAACACCTTATAGGCATATGTATATTTCTATCCTAAAACCATACAAGTTCTATGCAAGTGACATATCCCAAGCTTCTTCTCTCGATTCATCACTTAGGTTTGTTAAAAACAACATTGTGGTGAGCAATCACAACATCATTCAATCAATAACAAGTCAAACAATCAACACCAAAAATAGATTTAGCAATAAAAGTGCAATAAACAATATATATAACAATAAAAACACAATACCCATAATATTAATCATCCATTAAGGAAACATCAATCCAAGGTTTACATGTCTAAACCTTAGCGGAAAATCTAAGCTAGCATACTTATGACACTAAGCAAAGAGCCATAAAAGTAAAATCTAAACATGATTGTAAACAAAGAAAAAGGAAATATAGAGGAAGAAAAAAAGCTTGTCTTAATAGAAGATTCAAGACTTTTCAATCCTCTTATCTCTCCTCCTTGAATTGCCTTGAATCTTCCTTGGAAATTGGTAGAGAATGATTCTCTTATTTAATGTGCAAGTGACCAAGGATGCCAAAAAATGTTGTGGATGAGGTGTATTTATACCTCTCTTGGTCCCCCAAAAACCCTAGCAAAATTCTCCCAAAAATGCCCCTTGCATGTGCCTCAGTCCCCACTTAATAACTTTTCACATGGAGCTGATATTTGGCCCTTTCCAGAGTGTCACTACCGTGACACCCCTTTCCACCTTGAAATTTTCATTTTATTCATGTTTTATTGAGTTTATTTGGGGTCTTTCCATTTTGAATCGCTTTTGCGCCTTTTTAACTCTTTTTCTCCAAATTATCTCATCCTACAAATGTCATAAATATCATATAAATTTTACTATACAAATATGATTTATAGGATGGAAATAACCACATTCTTGCTTGATTAAATGTGTAAATCTAGAACACATCAAACTCCCCCACACTTAATCGTTTGCTTGTCGCCAAGCAAACCAAATCAAACCTAGGGTAAGGATAACAAATGATTTGAATATGTCAAAAGAATTTTGCACTATGCAAGTATGCAAATAACATGATCAAGAAAGGCCACTAACCTATGCATTGATCAAACAAACCAAACATTGGCATTAAAAAGTGACAATTTTTGAGAATTCAATCATCAAGTGCCCTAACCTGTTGGCATCTATAAAGCTTAACTCCCTCATTGATAAAATTAGCATGCATTTTCTATAATTCTAGAGAAAACTTGGATTTTTCATTCATTAATCCACACGTGTGCTTAACTTTCAACTTTTTCATTTCATTTCTTTCCATTTTTTGTTGATTTCACTCTCATTTTGGGTGCTACAAATAAGTCAATGAATTAATTGCCCCTATGTATGGCACTTATTTATTTGATCAATGAGAGTACTTATCATTTCCACCTCGAGGTTGGGACCCATGCATTTGTCCTTGTTTAAGTTCACCCTCAAAAGTGAAGATTTATCATTTAAGCATTTAAGAGAGCACTTAACCTATTCATTAAGCCAAACCTACTCCAATTTAATACCATTTAAACACGCAAACACAATGTTTGACAACAAAATAAAAACTTTTTATTATGCCACTACACAATAGATTAAAGTTGTCTATTAAAGAACTCTCAATCTTGCCACGTAAAAATGCTATATATTGGTTCAAAAAAAATTAACAAATAGCCAAGTTTCCTTAAATGGGCATGTTAAAAGCATAATTGCACACCACAAAAATCCCTTAACAAATAAAAAAATCAATTGAATCCACAATGAGTTCAATGTATTCTGAAAATTTTAAAAACTTTTAACCAAAATCAAGCAAGAATCACAACTCCTACCCAGTAAGAACATTCAAAACAAATACAATCATCACATAATCCAAACTAACCCCTCCCCCACACTTCTTTTGAACATTGTCCCCAATGTTCATCAATATAAATACGGTTCAACCAAAACAGCACGAAGCAAAGGGGACAAGTCCATATATATTCATAATAAAGCATAAAGTAAAAAGAGAGGGTTTAAAAATGCTTATCTATTCTCCATGGTTGATTGCTCACTTGATCTTCAACACTTGCATGGCCTTTGAGCTTAAGCACTAAACATTAAAATTAAGTGGACGCTAAGGCAATAACATAAATATAAGGCTCATGATCTACAAAGGATGGTATAAACGACTCTTCTTATTCAATGCAACATGAAAAGAAAACCATAAAATAAAGGATATTCATAGTTTAACGACATTGCAGACCAAAGGTAGCTTAGTGTCATTTCAAACATATATGAAGGAGCTATTTGGGACACCAAATAGTTCTCAATATGGACCCTTTCAATGCTCTTAACCGGCCCTTATAAATGGTGATAGGCTTGTGATCATTCAAGATGATGTCAATAGGACCCGATGAGTGAATCTTTGAAATGATGAATGGGCCACACATGGGAATCTTGGGGTTGTAAAGGATATGGTTCTTGGGTGGAAAACAATAAACTTGTTGCCCTTCCACAAACTTGCCCTTCATAAGAACCTCACACTTATTCCCTTTAGATTTGTCCTCTTCAATCCTAACCTTTCCTTATGGTTCACCTCATGAATTCTCAAGATTGGATCATCTTCTTCATTTCTTGGATCTTTTCCTTTTTTGGCATTGGGCTTAACCTCAATTTGCTCCCTTTCACTATCCGTAGAACCTAAGGGTGGTCGTGTGGGATTTGTTGATAACATGCAATAAGACTATATGGTTTCCTCCTTCTCATCACAAGCATCGAATGTCAGCATTTGGATTTCCCTAAACACATGAAAGTCTTGGGTTTCATTCCTCACCGTAAAGGTTACTTTCCCCTTGATCACATCAACCAAAGCTCTTCCCATTGCCAAGAAATGTATCCTAAGTATGATGGGGGTATCATAAGCATCATTTATGTCCAGCACACAAAAATTGGAGGGGATGAAAAATTTTCCTACCTTGACCAAAAGATTCTCCAAAAGTCCAAGTGGTTGCCGAGTTGTTCTATTCGCTAGTTGAAGATTCATATTGGTAGGATTTAATGTGCAAATCCCTAGATTCTTGTAAATGGAAAAAGGCATTAGGTTTACGGAAGCACCCAAATCACACAATGATTGAACATTCTCCAAATTATAAAAGGTGCGTGGAATTGTAAAGCTTCTTAGATCATTGAGCTTTGGAGGGTACTTGTTCAATATCACCGCACACTCCTCGGCAAGTGCTACAATAGAATACTCCTCCAACTTCTTCTTGTTGGTCAATACCTCCTTTAAGAACTTCACATAATTAGGCAATCGGGCAATGGATTCCAAAAAAGGTATATTCAACTCTAACTTATTGAACATCTCAAGGAAATTTATGAAATTAGCATATTTTGTGTGATATCTAAGCCTTTAGGGAAATGGGATGGGAAGGACATAAGGTTTGATCTCTTCTTGACCAACCACTTTTCCCTCTAAGTTCTCACCCTTCTTCTCATCATTCTCCTTTCCAACTTCAAGTATAGGATTTTATCATTAGCAACCTTGGGCTTTTCCTCCATATTTATCTTTTTCTCACTTATCGAAGTAATTGCCATTACACACTCCTTGGAGTTAACTTGCGAGGTGCTAGACAAATTTTCCTTTCTCCTTATTTGACAAGGTTTTAGCTAGTTGTCCCACTTGTCTATCAAGGTTTTGGATAGTGGATTGTTGGGCTTGGATAACTTGATTCACCTTAACATCTCTAGCCTCCATCTTAGACATAAATTGCATAAACAAGTCCCCAAAGGGTGGCTTTTTATCTTGGTTAGCTTGTTGGGGAAGTTGCGGGGCTTGGTTGGGATTTTGGTAAAAAGATGGCCTAGCTTGAAAATCGGGTAGGCCTATGGTTCTAGGTGAGGCTTGGGTATTTGGCTCTTTCCATGAGAAATTGTGATTATTTCGCCAATCGGGATTATAAACATTAGAATAAGGGTCATTGTGTTGAGGTATTGGGAATCCCTTCATATAATTAACCTCTTCCAATCCTCCACCCGTACCATTCATACCACAACTCATCTCATTATGTCCAATCATTCCACAAAAAACACATTTCTCCTTACCTATAACCTTAGCATTGAGCAACACATTCATCTTTCTTGCAAAATCATCAACTTTTGAAAGTAAATCGGGTGAAAATGAAGAGTTTACCTAATGAATAACGACTCTCCTACTCCTAACTGCCTTTTGTTGAGAATTTGTGGCAAGAATCTCATATATGTCATAGACTTCCTCGGCGGTCTTGTCTCCAAAATAGCCTCTCGTGGCAATGTCAATAAGGGTTTGCCAATGTATTGTAAGCCCATTATAGAAAAATTATGTGAGAAGAGCCAATGAAAATTGATGGTGAGGATAATGGCTTAAGAGCATATTGAATCTTTCTCATGCCTCGTAAAATGGCTCACCTTCTAATTGAAAAAAAAACATATTTTGTTCTTCAATTCCACCGTCTTTTGTGGAGAGTAGTACTTCATCATGAATTTTTCATGAACTTCCTCCAAGTGCCAAGAGACCCCTCTGGTAAATTGATGAGCCAAGCTTTTACCCTATCCTTCAATGTATATGGAAAGCAACACATCCTTAACTCATCTTCATTCAAACCATGCAAGGGAAATGTTTGAATAGTAGTATAAAACTCCCTCAAGAAGGTCAATGAATCCTCTCCCGACAATCCATTGAAAGTTGGAAACATTTGACAATGTATATTCTTTAACTCATAGTTGCGTGCCTCCGGGCTTAACCTAATACAAGAAGGCGATGCTCCAATCACCAGGTGTTGGATCTTTCTCATATTCATGCAACCCGATAATTTGTTCTCATTACCTCATTGTGCTTGCTCAATTTTAGGCTCCTCGACCCCAACTTAAGGTTTAGCCATCCCTACCATCTTTGCCTTTCTTTGGTTAGTTCGGTTTGCCCTCAACAATATTTCAATCTCAGGTACCAACAGAACAATCTCAACATTTTGCAAGCTTTGTGTATGCCTTAAGAGCATGTAATACCTACAAAACAAACAAAGAAAACAAAACAAACAAGCACACAAAAAAATAAACAAAATATCACAATTAACAACGTCGTTCCCCAACAACGGCGCCAAAAACTTGATGTTGCCTTACAAGTACACAAGGATCGTCGTAGATTTACTGTGGGAGTATCCCTAGGGTTATCGAATCCAAAAGAACGTGTCTAATTGTGGTCAAATAAAAACATAAAAGCAATTAAAGACGTCATTTTGTTGTTTTTGGGGTTTTATAAATAAAAACAAGCAAGAAATTAAACACAAGTACTAAAAAATAAGAAAATGTTAGGGCTTTTGAGATAAAACCAAGGATCTAGTTGCTAAGTGAATGAAAATGGGTTTTAACAAATGGGTGTGACTATTCTCTCCACAAGACTAACCCAAGTCCTCTCTCGAGGTCACTCAATCGTGCCTGCACTTCCTATGAGGGCCCTTTCGGCCTCACCTAGTCAAGTTAGGCCCATTAGGCTCCTTGATGAAGTTCATCGAATAACTTATAGGCATAGGTATATTTATATCTGAAAACCATACAAATTCTGTGCAAGTGACCAAACCCAAGCTTCTTATCTCGATTCATCATTTGGGCTTGTTAAAAACAACATTGTGGTGATGAATCACAACATCATTCAATCAATAACAAGTCATACAATCAACACCAACAATAGATTTAGCAATAAAAGCACAGTAAACAATATATATAACAATAAAAACACAATACCCATAATATTAATCATCCATTAAGGTAACATCATTCCAAGATTTACATGTCTAAACCCTAGCACAAAATCTAAGCTAGCATACTTATAACACTAAGCAAAGAGCCACAAAAATAAAATCTAAACATGATTATAAACAATGAAAAATGAAATAGAGAGGAAGAAAAAAAGCTTATCTCAATTGATGATGAATGCCTCTTCAATCCTCTTCTCTCTCCTCCTTCAATTGCCTTGAATCTTCCTTGAAAATTGATAGAGAATGATTCTCTTCTTTAATGTAAAAGTGACCAAGGATGCCAGAAAATGGGGTGAATGAGGTGTATTTATACCTCTCTTAGTCCCTCAAAAGCCCTAGCAAAATTCTCCCAAAAATGCCCTTTGTATGTGCTTGGTCCCCACTTGACAACTTTTCAAGCGGAGTTGATTTTTGGCCACTTTGCTTCACTTTTCACGGCCATGAGACCCATTTCCACCTTGAAATCTTCATTTTCTTCTTGTTTTCTTGAGTTTTATTGGGGTATTTCTATTTTGAATATGTTTTGCACCTTCTAACTCCTTTTTCTCCAAATTATCTCACCTTACAAATATCATAAATATTATATAAATTTCACCATAAAAACATGATTTATATGATGTAAATAACCACATTATTGCATGATTAAATGTGTAAATTTAGAGCACATCACTTATGAACACCTATACACTATAGCCAATTCGACATGGCCATGTTGAAATCTATGGTATACTGATAGTGTTAATTTTCTGACTAATCATAATTTTCAAAAATTACAGTAGATCCCAGCATGATAAACTAAAAATTGACACCAACTATTATATTTGGGATGATCCATATTTGTAGAAGATATGTTTAGATCATATTGTTCGCATGTGCGTACCTAAAACTGAAATATCTTCTATTTTGCAATTCTGTCATTCTTTTGCTTGTGGTGGTCACTTTGGTCCTCAAAGAGCAGCAATGAAAGAGGTTGAATCATGTTTGTATTAGCCCAAAATCTTTAGAGACTCTTTTGCTTTTTGCAAGGCTTGTGTTTGTTGTCAAAAGATTGGTAATATTAACCATAAGAATGAGAT
>CAODLS010688172.1:0-12025 GCA_948243855.1 Flueggea neowawraea
CACCACAAAAGAATGATTTATAAGATGAAAATAGATAAATTCTTGCTTGAATTAATGTGTAAATTTAGCATACATAAAATTCTCCCACACTTACTGATTTGCTTATCCTCAAGCATACCAATTCAAAACCTGAGGAAAAGAATACGACTCAAAACAAAGAGGCCAGAGAAATTTTATACTATGCAAGTATGCGAGTAAAATGATCAAGAAAGGAATTGAAAAGGGACTTTTTTTCAAGAGTTCACGAAAATCAAATTCCTTAATCTATCGGAATTTCCAAAGCTTATGTCCCTTTTTGCTAAGACTAAAACACACTTTCTTTTGTTTTTAGAGCAAACTTGGCTTGATCCATTCTTTTTTCATGAAAAAGTGCTTTCTTTCACAAATCACTTAATTGCATTATCCTTTTGATTACTTCTCTCTTGTTTTTGGGTGCTACAAACGCAATTAGTGAATTAAGGACTCCTGTATAAAAATACTTATTATTGAACATTCAGGTGTACCAACCTTTTCTACCATGAGGTTGGGATCCCATTCACTTAACTCGTTTAGGTTCACCCTCAAAAAGAGAAGATTAGCCAATAAAACCATTCACAATAAGCACATTTCCTTCAACTAAAAGCCAAGTCTACTCCAAAGTTTTTCAAACAAAATTCAATTAAGCATATTCGCTTAAAAAAACCTTAGCAACAAGCTTGTAAGCCTTTTTATATGCCACCACTAAAAGGTTAATGAATCTAATAAATGAACTCCCAACTATGCCACCTAAAAAAATGTCAAATTACAGACAACATTCCTCAAATAGCATACATTCCTCAATTAATCATGTTAAAAGCATACTAACACACTACAAGAATCCTCCAACCAATTCAATCCAAATCCTACTCTTTTCAAATTTGATGCATTCTAAAAGAAATTAAGCACAACTTCAAGCAAAAATTTTAAGCGTTTTTGAACAAAATCATGCAAGAAAAGACAATATAAGAAATTAAACACAAGTAATCAATAAACCCCTCTCCCACACTTATTATGAACATTGTCCTCAATGTTCAGAAATATAAATCCGGATCAAACTAAACTATCACAAGAACATGAGGACAAGTTCCATAGCAACAATAAAGCATAAAGTAAAAGGATAGGGTTTAGAAAGCTTCTCTAATTGTCACTTGCTCGTCATTGCTTTCCTTTGAATGCACAACTCCCTCATTGGCATGAGACCTACAAAGGTTAGGGATGACACAAAACATATGCATGCTATAGGTGGTGAGGTGTATGACATGAGTGCATTTACAAATAATCCTCTCCAACCATTTTTGGCAAAACATGCAAAACAAAATATAAGCATGCTTCCACACTGATTGCAATCGAAATTGAAACCTATACAACATGCAAATACAAGATAACCATAGTTTACCTTCATTGCGGACAAATGGTAGTTTAACATCATTCTGACGTGTGCAAAGGATCTATTTGGGGCACCAAATAATCCAAAATGTGGATCCCTTTAAAGGTCTCAATCGCTTCCTATAAACAGTAATGGGTTTATGATCATGCAAAATAATGTCTATAGGACTGAATGAATGAAATTTAGAAATCTTGAAAGGACCACACATTGGAATCTTGGGGTATAAAGAAAATTATTTTTGGATGGAAAATAATAAACATGTTGTCCCTTAACAAACTCACCTTTCAAATAATAATCACTCTCTTTCCCTTTAAATTTCTCATTTTCTTTCCCAACCCCTTTCTTTTCTTCTGTTCTTTTGCACCAGGTTTGTCATTAAGCTTTTCCTCTTTTGGACACACTAGTGGTTTATCCTTAGAGATCATGCAAAATGTTTCTAAAGAATGCACCCTATTTTTATCATGATCAAGAAATTGTGTATGCACATTCTTAGAAACATGGAACTCTTCACATTCACTCCCCACTCTAAAGATTATGCTCAACTTAGTAAAGTCAATGCACACCCCTCTGGTTACCAAGAAGGGTCTCCCAAGTATGGTAGGAGTATCATAAGCATCATCCATGTCTAGAACATAAAAATCAACAGGAAAGAAGAAATTACCTATTTTTACCAAGATGTTCTCCACAACTCCAAGTGGTTGCTTGATGGATTGATACGCCAATTGGAGTTTGACGGTTATAGGTGTGAGCTCTCCAATCCCAAGCCTCTTGTAAATGGATGAGGGCATCAAGTTAACCGAGGCACCCAAATCACACTAGTACTCTACATTCTCTAACATCCCAAAAGTGTAAGGAAATGAAAAGCTCTAAGAATCCTTTAGCTTTGGAGGGTATTTGTTCATCAAAATTGCACTACACTCCTTATTAAGTGCCACCATAGCATACTCCTCCAAATTCTTCTTGCTGGCCACTATCTCCTTTAAGAATTTAGCATAATTCGGCATTTGAGCAATGGCCTCCAAAAATGGTATGCTCAACTCTAATTTCTTGAACATTTCCAAGAACTTTTCAAACTCCTTAGCTTTAGTGTGACCTTTCAACCTTTGGGGAAATGGAATTGGGGTTACATTGGGATCCTTTGATCTTTGAGGGAATGGGATTGGGGGCACATATGGTTCCACTTCATCCTTGTAAGGAGTAGAGGGTTCTTCCTTTTCTATCTTTTCCTTCTCCTCCTCCTTACCATTTGTTGATCTCTCCACCACAACCTCATTCTCCTTAGTCACACCTTTTTTTGGCACCTTCCCACACTTGGCTCCTCAAGCTTTCTATCACTTCTCAAAGTAATGGCCATCACACTCTCCTTTGGGTTGACTTGGGAGGTACTTGGTAGCTTCCCATTTTCCCTATCCGACATAGCTTTAGCCATTTTCCCAACTTGCCTCTTAAGATTTTGGATAGTAGCTTGTTGGTTTTGGATAATTTTCTCAACCTTGGCATCCCTAGCTTCTATCTTGGACATAAATTGCATAAACATATCCTCCAAGGGTGGCTTGTTGGCTTGGTTTTCTTGTTGGGGTGGTGGTTAGGGTTGAGCTTGGTTGGGAGGTTGGAAGGTTGGTCTTGGTTGGTATCCCAGGAATCCCATAGGTCTAGATGGGTTTGAAGAGGTTGGATCTTGCCCAAAAAGTTGGGGTGGTTTCTCTAACCTGGATTATAGGAATTAGAATATGGATCATTCCTAAGTTGACCATTTGGGAATCCCCTTACAAAATTCACATCATCATAACTAACTCCTTCACCTGCTCCTCGGGCCATCTGATAATTCATCTCATCATGTCCTAACACTCCACAACAAGTACATTTAATCAATCACCAAGGCATTCAGCAACAAATTCATCTTCCTAGGCAATTCATCAACCAGGGAAGCTAATTTGGGAGAATTGGAAGTATTTACCTCATGCATGCCTGCTCTATCCCCTAACCACTTTTTGTTGTGAATTTGTTGCCAACATCTCATAAATGTCATAAACCTCATCGGCGGTCTTGTCTCCAAAGAAACCACCTGAATCCGTGTCCACCAAGGTTTGCCCATGCATAGTGAGTCCATCATAGAAAAATTGGGTAAGCAACGCCAAAGAGAATTGGTCGTGAGAGCATTGAGTGAGAAGCATCTTGAAGCGCTCCCATGCCTCATGAAATGGTTCTCCCTCTAATTATGAGAAAGAGCAAATCTTGCTCCTTAATTCCACCGCCTTTTGAGGGGAATAATATTTCATCATGAACTTTTCATATATCCCTTCCCAATAGCCAAGAGAACCTTCGAGTAAGTTGATCAACCAAGACTTAGCCTGATCCTTCAAGATGCATGGAAAACATCTCATCCTTGTAAAGGGAATGTTTGGATGGTGGTGTAAAACTCTCTTAAGAAGGTCAATGGATCCTCCGATGGAAATCCATAAAATGATGGTAGCATGGTGAAGTGAATGCTCTTCAAATCATAGTCCTTGCCGCTAGGCTTAATCTAATGCAAGAAGGAGATGCCCCAATGACTGACTTTTGTATCTCCCTCATATTCATTCGACCCTCCATTTTGGTGCCCATGTCCACCTCATTGAGCTTGCTCAACTCTAACATCCTCAACCTCACCTCGAGGTCTAGTTATCCCTTCCATCCCTGCTCTTCTTTGATTGACTTGGTTTGCCCTAAAAACTCTTTCTATGTCGGGGATAAAAGGGATAACTCCTTAATTTTTCAAGCTCCTAGTGTGTCTCAAAAGCATAAATACCTACAAGTGCAAAAGAAATAACAAATAAGTATAATAAAGATAAAATGACCACAAAAATATGTCGATCCCCAGCAACGGCGCCAAAAACTTGATCGGCCTCTAGCAAGTGCACTAGAATCAATTGTAGTAATAAAAACCTTAGGAGTATCCTAGGGTTTGGAATCCACAGGGAATGTGTCTAGTTGTTGTCAATTAAAAAGGGAAAAGCAAATTAAAGCATCAATTTTTTTTTGGGTTTTCGAATTAAAGCAAGTAAATAAACAAAATGCAAGTACTCAATGATTGGAAAACGTTAGGGCTTCGAGATAAAACCAAGGATTTAGTTGCAATAACGAATGAAATTGGGTTTTAACACATTGGGTCTGAGTGTTCCCTCCACAAATATCACCCAAGACCTCTCTCAAGGTCACTCAAGTAGTGCCTACACTTCCTAGTGAATCCTTTCGACCTCACCTAATCAAATTAGACCCATTTGGATCATTGGACAATTTCATCGAACACTTTATAGGCATATGTATATTTCTATCCTAAAACCATACAAGTTTTATGCTTGTGACCTAATTCAAGCTTCATCTCTCAATTCATCACTTAGGTGTGTCAAAAACAACATTGGGGTCGCGAATCTCAACATCATTCAATCAATAAAATAATCACAAACAGTAGATTTAACAATTAAAGCATCAAAACAATTGATATAACATTAAAAGCGCAAAATCCATAACAAGAATCATCCATTAAAGCAACATAAATCAAAGGTTTACATCTCTACACCCTAACAATGAAACTAAGCTAACATGTTTAGGAAATCAAGCATAAAACAATAAATTGAAACCCTAAACATGTTTCTAAAGAAAGAAAAGAAGATAAAAAGATAGAATAAAGCTTCTCTTGATGGTTGATGAAGCCCTCTTCTAATCCTCTTCTCTTTCCTCTCTGAATCTTCCTTGCAGAATGGGTAAGAGAATGATTATCTATTTCTTGAATTTGTGTGTCTAAGGCTTCCAAAAAATGGGTGGAAGAGGCTTATTTATAGTCCTTTAAGTCCCTAAAAACCCTAGCAAAAATTTCCTAAAAATGCCCTTGAGATGTGCCTTTGGTCCCTACAATTTTAGCCTTTTTTCATCACTTTCTCTTTCTTCACTGGCAAACGTCACGGCCATGGCTCTGTTCACCCATGGCTCTGATGATTTCCGAAATGAACAGTATCATGAACAATAAAAAGTGAATAGTAAAATGAACATTGTAGTGAACTTAAAAAATGAACAGTGTTTCGTCAACAGTGACAATGGGTGTCACGACCGTGACAACTTTCTGCCTCAAAATGCAATTTCGTTATGCTTGCTACGGCCATGAAACTATTCACCCACGGTCGTGGCACTTTTTTGTGTCACTTTCCTCCATTTTTCGCTTGTCATGGTTGTGACACTTGGTCATCACGACCATGACACTTCTTTGCTCCTCTTTTCCATCAATTTCTTCATGCTTTCTTGAATTTACTTGGAGTCTTTCCATTTTGAATAATTTTTCCATCATTCCCAACTCATTTTCTTCAATTTATCTCATCCTACAAGCATTACAAACATTAGGAGCATTTCACCATAAAAGAATGATTTATAGGAAGAAAATATACATTCTTGCTTGAAGTAATGTATAAATTTAGCATACATCAATGTTTTATGCCAAGCTTGTCACACCAATCTTCAAGAGGCTTGGACTCAAATTCTCCTCCATGATCGGTTCTAATGGCAATGATAGACTTGTCCTTTTCATTTCAATCCAATCTACACCACTTCGCAAACTGATTAAAGGTATCACTTTTATTTGCAATGAATCTAACCTATGTTAATATTGGATCATCAACAATCACCATAGTGTACAATTTACCACCTAAGCTAACATGTATAGATGATCCAATCAAATCCATATGGACAAGTTCTTGCACTCTAGATGTAGAAATCTCTTTCTTTACTTTAAAAGAACCTCTAGCATGTTTATCTCTAATGCATGGTACAAACAATTGCTCTTTTGAAAAATGAAGTTTGGGTAAGCCTCAAATAACATCATTTTTAGCAAGCTTTGAAATCAAAGGCAATGGTGTATGACCTAGTCTTCTATGCCACAAAATTTCATTTTTCATTAAAAGAAGATGTATCATGCAAATTCACAACAAAAATGTCTCCATGCCTAAAACCAACAAATGCAACTTTGTCATCTTTTAAAACCGTGCAATGTGATGATTCAAATCTCACATCATAATCCATATAACATAATTGAGAGACACTTAATAAATTATGTTGTAAAACATCAACTAAGTAAACATGATCACTGGTTGGCAAAGGTTCCTTACCCACTTTACCAATACCAATGATCTTACCTTTGTTTTTGTTACCAAATGTAACATGTTGTTGTTACCAACTTTGGGTCCTTTTGTGTTAGTCACATGAACCAAGTTTTGAAGAATGGATCCCTTAGAAATCCACATATTCTTCACCTTTATAGTCCTTTTTGAACTTAAACAAGAATATGTACTATGTCCAACTTTCAAGCATCTAGTACATTTTGTCAATCTTCAGTTCAATGAATCGTTTTCATTTTTGTTTGAAAACTTGTTTAACAAGGATGATTCATTATCAAAGGGATCATAACCTAAACCATGTTTGGATAATGAAAATCTTTGTAATGAAAATAATCTCTCAAAATTTTCATTTCCACGTGAAAACTTGTTGGTAACATATGAAAATTCTTTTTGAATTCTATCAATTTCATCTTTCAACTTTTGATGCTCAACTAGACAAGATGAATGATCTTTGGAGACATTTTTAATCTCTTTGATTTGATTAACTAAAATATCATTTTCAATTTCTAAATATGCTTTTTTTCTTTTTCAAAACTTTATTAAGCTTGAAAATCTCTTCGAAGTCATGATTCAAAATTCAAATGCATCAACAAGTTCTTTGTGAGAAGAATTGTTTACCTCATTATCCTTCTCATTACTTGGGTCAAAGCTTTGAGCCATAAGAGCAAGGTTGACTTCCTCCTTGACCTCATAATCATCTTCCTCATCACTCCAAGTAGCAACGAGGACTTCCTTCTTCTTGCTCATCTCAAATTGAGATCTAGAAGTGGAAACTCTGCAATCCTTAGCATAATGACTAGGTTTGCTACATTTGTAGCAAGAATCATCACTCTTCTTCTTGCAGGATGAACTCTTCTTGTAGTCGTCTCTCGCTTAACCATCACTTTTTTTTTATCATTTTCAACTGCAGGTTTCTTTCCGACACTTGGCCCCTCAAGTACACTCCCATTCCTTAGTGATATATCCATCACATACTCCTTAGGATTCACTTGGGATGTACTAAGTATCTTTCCATTTTCTTTACCCACCATAGCCTTGGCCAGTTGCCCTATTTGCCTCTTAAGATTTTGGATGGTTGCTTGTTGGGTTTGCACAATTTGATCAACCTTAGCATCCATTTTACTAATGTATTGCATCAATAAATCCTCCAACGGTGGCTTTTTGTCTTGGATATTTTGTTGGGGTGGTGGTTGGGGTTAGTTTTGTTGGAAACATGGTGGTGGTCTAGGTTGATATGTCGGGGGTCCATTTGGTCTAGCTTGTGAAAATTTTTGGTTGGTGTCTGGGTCTTTCCATGAAAATTTTGGGTGGTTTCTCCATCCTGGATTATAGGTGTTGTAATATGGGTTGTATTTTGGTTGATCATTTGGGAATTCCTTCAACCAAAATTCACTTCCTCATAGCCAACTCCTCCACGATTATTCAAACGACAATGTAGTTCATCATGCCCCAAAACACAGCAATAACCACATTTATCCCTAGCCAAATTTTGGCTTTGCAACAACAAATTAACTTTCTTCGACATTTCATCCAATTGTGTCACCAAGTCAATGGCTTTTTGTTGTGAATTTGTTGCCAACATCTCATATATATCATGTACCACATCGACTGTCTTCTCTTCAAAGTAACCACCTGATGCAGTATCCACCAATGTTTGCCATACATTGTCAACCCATCATAGAATAATTGAGTCAATAATACCAAAGATAATTGATGATGTGGGCATTGACTCAATAGTGGCTTGAAATGCTTCCATGCCTTATGAAGAGGTTCTCCCTCCAATTGTGAGAATGAGAAAATCTTGCTTCTCAACTCTACTGTCATTTGAAGAGAGTAGTACTTCATCATAAATTTTTCATTAATCTCCTCCCATGTACCAAGTGATCCTTCTGACAAGTTTATCAACCAAATCTTCATTCTATCCTTTAATGTGTAGGAAAACACCTCATCTTTAGCTCATTTTTAGTCAATCCATGAAGAAGAAAGTTCTAGATGGTGGTATAAAACTCCCTAAAAAACGTGACTGGATCCTCTGACGGTAACTCATTTTAGGATGGCAACAAGCTAAAATCAATACTCTTCAATTCATTATTATACGCTGTCAGGCTCAATCTAATGCAAGAAGAAGATACCCCAATAACCGGACTTTGTATCTCTCTCATATTCATGCGACCCTATAATTGGTTCCCAATACCACCTCTTTGAGCCTACTCAACTCTAACCTCATCAACCTCACCTTGAGGTCTAGCCATGCCATCCATCCTTGCTCTCCTTTGATTAGCTCGATTGGCCCTTAAAACCCTTTCAATATCAGGAATCAAAGGAACAATCTCTTGATTTTCTAAGCTCCTAGTTCCTCTGAAAATGATAAATACCTACAAAAGAAAAAGGAAAACAAGTAAATAGAAATAATAATAACAAAAATGACCATAAAAAGAACATTGTTTCCCGGCAGCGGCGTCAAAAACTTGATCGTCTTCTTGCAAGTGACAAGAATTAATTGTAGCAATAAAAACCCTTGGAGTATTCCTTAAGTGTCGAATCCAAGGGAACATGTATAATTGTGATCAAATAAAAAGATAAAAGTAATTAAAAGCATCAAATCTGTTTTTGGGGTTTTGAAAATAACAGCATACAAGAATTTAAGCACAAGTTCTCAATATTAAGAAAACGTTAGGGCTTTTAAGATGAAATTAAGGATTTAGTTTCCAAATGAATGAAAATGGGTTTTAAGAAATGGGTGTTAGTGTTCTCTCCATATGAATCACTCAAGACCTAACGTTTACCTCGTAAAACACCAAATAACTTTGAAGTACATTGTTGAGTCACAAACTTGTTGATCCTTTTGTGTTGGGTCAGCCACTCCACAACACCAAAAGTATGGTGTCTCTATTGTTATCCACACCACATTGGCCCATAATCATAGCTAAGAGTTTACGGCTCAGGACTAAGTTCGAATCGGTGCACTATGAACACTTTTATGGAGCTAGGAGTTTAGAGGTTTTGGAAAGAAGAAGGGCAACAACATTTTGCTCTCCCTATGCACGACTTGGGCTGCAAAAATTCACTTAAAAAACCTTTAAATACCCTAGTCCAAATAGGTTTTGGATTTTCTAAACACCTCCTACAATATCTCCATGAATCTAGCCCACATCAAGTGAGATATCTTCCTATCTTGTAGGAAAATATTCCAAATCCTTTTAAAACTCATTATGGACGACCAAAACCACTTTACTGGAAGAAAATTAAACTCATTATTACATTAGGAATGGGATTTATTAACCCTAATTCACTTGGGCTTAATGGGTTTTGCGGTTCCACCCATTAAACAAGCACAAACGCAATATTTGCAAGCCCGTTGCAACATATATCAAGTCTAACAAGGATTTGTATTTTATTCAATTATAAAATAATTAAATAAATATGGAGAATACTAATTTAATTAGGACTCATCCCGAGATGTCCTTAATCAAATTAGGACTACTCACTATTGCGCTCTAAACCCTTAATACCGACACAAACTAATCGAAATAGTTTTGTCCTTTCTCAAATCCTATTTGTAATAGGAATCCTAACTCAATTAGGAATCCTAATTGCATTAGGACACTCGACATTGAGAATGATCCTAGTGTTAGAATTAGCTCTATTGAAACATAAGACAATCATTAGTTTTCATTTCAGAACTTATCCTAGTTACACTAGGACTCCCATTTCGATTAGGAATCCTAGTAAAACCAGGACTTATTAGTTTTGTGCCCTAGTCTAATCATTGATACACATTGTCATTACATTTATTATTTAATAAAAAAGGCATTTTATTTCATATCTATGAAATATTATATTGTTTATGACAATAAATCACCCATGAATAGTTATTCTTTTTTATGTCATCAAGTGTGTGACTTGATAGTAAAACTATAAGATAAAAAGGATAATATTCTAAACGTCCCTAATCTATTGTCATCATGGGAATGATGACAAGCCAAGGTTAGTATGTTGCTAAGAGGATAATCATGTTTTATTGATTATGGATATGGGATATCACTTAGAACTTAGATACATGTTAGAGAACATGTATTGGACTGGCCTGCTATGAAAGCACTTCATGGATCAATGTCACAAGTAGCTTTCAAGCATTTGTGATGTTTTGAGTCATCTGAATGAAACTCACTATGGACTCCTACATGAGGAATCACATGTTTTGACTTAGTCAAACGTTATCCATAACAGGGCAACAATAAAGGCTATGATTTGATATTCCATGAATCATGTAGATGAGTGATGGTGAGAGTGATGAATTTGTTCCTCTTATGAAGAGTGATATCTTTAGGCCACTTGATGAGTAGGATTGATGGAATATATGCATACTCAAATGAATTGATAAAAAGGGAATCTACTTGGGATCAAGAAACACATTAAGCAATATAAGGTTGACATGTGACCATACCTTATGCTTAATATAGATACTGTAAGGCAAAAGGACTGAATATCAGATTGTGAAAGGTTAACTCGGATTACTGATACCACTCGATTTTGGGTTGACATAATGTATTACTAGATACCGCTTATGGACTTTGGGCCCATGTGTTTTGGGACGAGGCCCATTGCCAATCTTGAGTGGAACTATTGGGTCACACACAAAAATGAATTGGATTGGTTAGAAAAGTTATCTTTTTGTGGTAATTGAATTATTAAGATGATTGATTTAATTAATCAATAATAATTCAGGGTTTTATGATTTATGTGTTAAATAAGATTTAATACATGGTCCATTATTGTAATGGGTATTAATATGAATCATCAATTATCATGGTTATGATTTTGTGTGACATAATTAGGCACATGTGAGTGATTTATTTTATGATAAAGTATCATATAATTAAAAGCCCAATAATATTAATAAAACCCATGTGAATTTTGGCACAATAAACCTAAAATAAGGAGGAAGAATTTCGGCACAATAAACCTAAACAAGGAGTGAGAAATTCGGCAGCCATCCTCCTATTTTTTAGGAATCACTTTCCTTGTGTGACAAGGACTATTTCGGCACATGCACTAACTAATTAGGAGTCCATGACTAATTAGAAGTTTTATTCTTATTTAACAAGGAAAATAAATCCTAATTAGTATGTGATAAAATTAATTAGGAAGTGTTATTCTTTTGGGACAAGAGAGGCAAACCCTAGTGTGACTAAACAAGAATTCGGCACACTCTTATTTAGAATAGGAAGAGGCCAAATCCTTGGTGGGTAAGGAGAGGGAAAAATTGCCCTATTGTGCACCTATTTAGGTCTCCTCATATGCCTATAAATAGGGTTGCACTCCTTACTAATTGCTCATGGCTTGGCCGAATTAGTGAGTGTCACAAACAAAGAGAGAAAATTATTTGTGAGCATTAGAATAGAGATTCTAAAAGGTGCTAGTACACTACACCAATCCTAGCAAGTTCGTTGTGTGGATACCATTGGTCACGTTC
>CAODLS010688190.1:0-11726 GCA_948243855.1 Flueggea neowawraea
TGTACCAAATAATATATGAATATATACTAATACTAATCATATTAGTATACATTAATGTACTAATCATACCAATATTTTTGTAATATATTGTTAGTATGCTCTTTTATTATAAATGATTAAAAAGAAAAAGGAAGTCATCAAAAGTAGAATTTTTGCTTGCAGTCGATAAATGACTCAAATGTGATGAACCGTCATTATCATGGTCAATACTATATAAAAATTAAATAATTTACAATAAATATATAAATTTTACACAAATTAATTTATAATTAAAAAAAGACGAAAAAATTCAGACCTCTTTTTGAACTCATCTACCTCTAGAATTGCATGATTGAAATACAATCTTGAACAAAACATTGCATTAGAAATAGAATTATTGCCTACAAATATTAAAAATGTTGTCATTCACACATGGTAAAAAAAAACTTAATATAATAGAACAAATAAATAAAGAATAGTTAATTCATTAGAAAAGTTATACCTCTCCATTATTTGATTTTAACAACTTGCAGAACCCTGACAATTGGTAATGGATTTAGGATAATGAACTCAGTGAGTTGGTCGGCAAATTCATCCCACAGTATACAGCTTAGCGTGTTGCTACTTCAAACAAATAATTCCAAATTATGCCAGTGAACAATCTAATTGATAATATAAAAATAATTAACTCATTTAGTGAAAAATAATTTAAACATTTAAGCTTACTTTAAATCAGAAAGTTCAACTTTGACACTCTTATTTTCTCTACCATTTAAATTCAAGATTTAAGTGTCACCAACCACAGTTATCTGTATAATGATATCTGTTAAAATATGATAAAAAAATATTGAATTATAAAATATTTCACAAACGATATTTAAAAAATGAAATATGAAAAAACAATGACCCACTAAATAAGAGTTGTCAACAGATGGTGTAAGGATATAATTGAATGATGAAAAATTGTCGCTAATGGCATGACATTCTAATTTTGTCACAGATGTTGAAAATGATGTTTTGTGGCCTTATATTGGCCACTATTTTATCCAACAACAAAATTTTGGAAGGTATAATACTTGCCTTCCTCAAGCAATGGTTCAAACTTACCCACTAATGCCTTTTTAATAATGACTTGAATTTTAACATTCTGAATTAAATAAAAACACAATAAAAAAATCAATATGCAGAGTCTAGCTAGGAAACCTACAATTTATTTTTTATGCCTTTTCATCCTCCAAAACAGCTTCTATGCTATTAGTTTGGTTGTTGCAGTTATAAACTGGAATTTCACATAATCTAATTATCCAAGCCTTAATTCACCAAGTCTCCTTTGAGAGGGTTACATTACTAACAAAATCATATCCTCTTGCCATAACCTATATTTCAAATCAGATATGAGATACAATAAAAAATGAAGGAGAGTAACAAACGAAAATTATTTAAGTCCAATCTCAGGGCAAACGAATGATAAATTAAAAACCTTTAATTATTGCTATTAAGTTAAAAACTTTCTAGGGAAAATATTTTCAGGTCCCTAAGATTAGACCTAATTAGTATGTGGATCCTCGTGTTTTTTGGATGTTGTAACTACGTCCTTAAGGTTTAAAATCGGATTACACTTGAGCTCTTATATTAGTGGTTCGTTAGTTATCTGTTAGTAAAATACTGACATATCACCTGTTTGACTTTAAAAAAAATTTAAAGACAAAAATACCCCTATTATTTTAAAGGCCATCAAACAACCCTAATTTCTCTTCTTCTACATCTCTTTAATCTCACCACTACCCCACCAAATGTATTCCTATAACTCATTTTCTTCAAACACAATTGAACCACAACTCAAACACAGAGAGAAATTTCATTACATCAAAACTACAACTAAAGATTTAAACTAGAAATTTTTATATTCTTGCATCCTCGATCTCTAAAAGCAATATCTCTGAATTAATAAAAACAGGGAAGAAATCTAAAAAAAATAAAAAGCTCAAAATAACCCAAAAGAGAAAATTAAAATCAATTTCACAGATGATACTTAGAGAAATGAAAATCACACTCCCCCACTACTTCAATCAATCACTTCCATCTAGACCTCTCTCAACTCTCAGTCGCCTCTCTATGGCTTTTGCGCTTCCATTTTAGCATGTTCAATTGCTCCTGATGCTTCTAGAAGAAAACAATTAATGGCGAAAGCTAGTGAAAAGGCGAAGATGCCACCATTGCTTAAGAAATCGAAGACATCAATATCAAAACTCTACACTAATCACCTATCGGCCCTGTTAGTCCTTAAGGTTGTCAAACCTCAACCACTCCACTCTTTCGTTCTCATGATCTCCGCGTCTCCGCCCCTAATGACATCACTTCGTCTTCTTCATCCTCATCATATGATGTCGTTTCTAGTAGCTTCGTCGAAAGAGATTTAATTTAACCATATCATAATTTGTTAGACTCATAAACCAATCTAAACCCAGCAACTTAGAGACCCAATTTTTCTTCTATTAAACCTAAAAAATCTTTTTGTTCTTTCACTAAACTTCGAAAGCCATTAACCCATAAATTGCTTCTATTCTTCATTCTTCTTCACTTCATTCCAAGAGAGCAAGGGGATATGATAGAGACAAATATTCGGTTTCCTTTCTTGAAGCAATGTGATGGAAGAGGTGTCGAAGCATTGAGAGAGAGCTATGGGTTAGTCACGGCGGAGAGGTATGGCGAGTTAGAAAGATATCTACAGAGATGTCGCAAGTTCTACGCCACGATTTCGGTCGAACTGTCCACCAGAAAGAGAGGTAGAACACGACAAAGAGGGACTTCTGAGGGAGAGGATAGAGAGATCTAGTCAATTAACCGGTGAGAAGAAAAAGAATGGGAGGAGGATTTGAAGAAAGACAAACAGAGAGAAGTGATGTTTTTGAGATAGAGAAAGAGAGAGAGAAAATTAGTTTGGAATGGCTGAGAATTCATATCTTTAAGGAAGGGTAATATGATAAAGTGTTATTTCTGTTAGCTCTGTCAGTTCAAAAACTCATGTGAAGGACTAACTTGCTATTGAAAAAAACACAAGGACCCACATACTAATTAGGCCTAACCTCAAGGACCCAAAAATTATTTTTCCAACTTTCTATTCTCATGAAAAATTGTTAGAGAATTTTCGATTGTCCCTTTAATGAAGTTGTGTGAATAAGGAAGAGAGAGAAAAAAAAGATTTGGAGTGGTTCGGTCAACCTTTCCTACGTCCACTACCTAAGTCTTACTTAAGATTTTCACTATAATAATGATTGATTCTAGCTTAATCCAACAAAATCTTACAACGAGGTTGATTATGGCTCAACACCTCTAAAGCCAACAATGTTGATTCTCTCGTAGGCTCACACCTTTAAAGCCCTTACAAATTTGTTTCTTAGGTTCACAACAAACATTTCTCACACCCAAAATGTATATAAAAAGATTACAAAGATTGAAGCTCTATGTTAGAGTTGAATGTATGAGTTTGATGCTTGCAATTTGCTCTCTAGCTTGATTTTGGTGTTTTTAATGGTTGGAATTGATGGAGTTTTGGCATAATAACTTCTGATGTTGTTCCACCATTTCTTTGGCCTTTCTCAATGTATTTATAGCTTTCTAAGCCATATTACCGTTAGAGTGAAGCAACTAGCCATTGAAGTGCATTTAATGTTGTTTTCAGCTTTTCCTGGGCACGAGAAGAGTGTTTCAGAGGTACATATGCTTGTTTCCATCCCAGAGCATGAGACATGCTTTTTGATGCGAGTTTTGTGACAGACACATGTTTCACCACCTGCAATGGCTTGTTTCGCATTTTCGAGCTTTCTAATGTGTTTAACTCCAATTATTGGCTTTTGTTTATCATCAAACACATAGAAGGATCTTAATATTGATCACACATGATTCAACAATCTCTTCTTTTTTAATGATGACAAAATTTTCAAGAGTCTAAGTACTAGATCAAGGGCAACAAAATTGATCAAAGATTTCATTGTTGTCATTAGGTTAGAACCACGCAAGAAAATGTATGATCATGTAAAAAGTTTAAAATTCTACCCCTTTCTTTTAAAGACCAACAAAATCATTCAATACTCTTCTCTTTTTTTGTAATCATCAAAAAGATTAAGAAATAGGCAAATTTTCACTTATCCTTCAAAAAACAATTTGTGCATATTTAAAAATATCTATTCTCTCCCCCTATCTATTTTAACCCAATGCACATATTAAATAATTTTCAAATCAAATTTTTTGAAATTCATTTAAGCAAGAACCATAAGAAAAATGTACAATGTATAAAAAATTAAAATAATGAGAGTTTTAGGAGTACATAATGTGCCAAAAGGTACACATTAGCCAATGAATCACCATCATCACTTGAAGAAGAACTATAATTTCTTCTTTTCTTTTTCTCCTTCAATTTCTCTGTCTTTTCTCTTTCTCTCATCTTTTTCCTTAGCAAATTTTCATATTAAGCACATCTTTTGGAGAAAATATTTCAATTCTTCATCTTCCTCTTCATCATCCAAGCTCGATTCCTCTTTACTTTTGTCTTTGGTTGGAATGTGTGATTTTGCCTTTAAAGCTTTTAAGGCCTTGCCGTGCTTGGGTCTTCCACTTTTTAATCTTAGAACTATCTCATAATTGATAAGTGAGCTAACTAGAGTGCTAAACTCCAATGAGTTCAAATCTTTGGACTCCATGATGGTGGTGACTGTTGCATCCCACTTTATAGGAAAGGAACTAGAGATTGGCCTACTAAGAGATGTAAAACCATTTGCAATTTTTGCAAAGTGATCAAGCATGTTTGTAATGTTTTCTCCATCTTTCATGGTGAACAACTAATAGTCATGCAATAGTATATTGATATTGGTTTCCTTGACTTGAGCTCTGTCTTCATAAATATCTTCAAGCATTTCCCATATCTCATTGGCATTCTCACAAAAGAAAATTCTATTGTACTCTTATTGACTCAAAGCACAATATAAGAGTTGAATGGCCTTGGAGTTTAGATTAAGAGACTGCTAATCTTCATCATTGAAATCTTCATACTCCTTAGGCATTTCATCTTCATTCTTAGGAATTTTAGTGTAATACCCCGCATGTTCTAATCAAAATCCTGTAGCAATATGTTTGGTTGTGAAGTGATTTGGGACATTGGAAATCTTGATTCTCGAGTTTGGAATGTGTTTGGATGAAGCTTTGCTTCTATAAGGCATATTGGAGGTCAACTACATACGTTGAAGGGGGTTCTACGCACGTAGATTGTCGTTGAGTTGGATCGTGAACGTGCTTAAGCACGTCTGCGTGCGTTGAAGAGGCTCTACGTATGTTGATCATCACTTGAACTTGAACCGTGCGCAAGAGGAGTGGTCTACGTGCACTGCATGAAGTGGTACGCAAGTTGATTTTGCATCTAAGAATGAGGAGTCATCTGATCTACCATCTACATGCGTTGTGGATTGAATAACCCACGTTAAAGGTGGAACTACGTGCTTAGATGGGGCACTACGCACTTAGATGTGTCCTTTCTAAGAAGTTTTGAGTGAAATGCAATTTTTTGGCTTTGTGGATTTATAAATACATCTGCCCTTTTTTCAGCCATAACTCTCTTCAACCACCAAAATTACTCTTCATTTATTTCTCCCCAACTCCCCTTGCTTCCACTTCGGTTTTTGAGGTAAGAAACATCTATTAATCCCTTCTTTCTCTGTTTTTTATCATGATATGTGCATATAGGATTTTTGGCCGAATTTGGTGATTCATTTAGATTCTTTCTTTTCTGCTGGAATGGGGTTTGATTGTTGTTAGAATATAGATATTTGGGGTTGAAATCATAAGATTTAGTTGTGGTTTTGGTGAGTTTTGGTGTTTGGATGAGTTGGGTCCGTTTGGAGTTAGAGTTTTGGATTTTGATGATTTCCTTGTTGGATTTGGAGTTGTTCTTGGTATATCTTGATAGATTGGAGTTAAAGATACTTGATTCATACTTGGTATTTGCAGATTTAACAAGTTGTGTATATGGGTTAGGGTTTGGACAGATTTTCAATGATTTTAGAGGAATTTGAGTTATTTTCAATGATTATAATTTCAATACTAGACAACTGACAGATTATGAGAGAGAATCCACAACACACATTTCTCCACATTTTCTCCATCTTATTTATCCTTCTCTCTCTTTCACAAGTTTTTACATCTTCCTTTCTTTTTTTGATTTTTTTTATTTTCTTTCTTCTCTCCTTCTCAACAGATCTGGTTTGCACTCCGTCGCATCTTCACTCTCTGTCGTCCTCTTCTTCTCTCTTCCCATCTCTCCTTATTTCCTTCTTCACCTTCGTCTGTCATATCCTCTTCCTATGCCTGCCACCTCCGTCGCTCTCTATCGTCATCCCTCGCTCTGTGTCGTAGAGATCGCGAAAGTCGAAGAGAAGGAGTTTGCGAAGATCGAGGAGTTCGCATTCTCCGGCACTGCCACCTCTCCTTCCTCTCTTCTCTCTCTCTCTGTCCGGTGCCTTTCCTTTTTTTGCATAGGTCGTTCCGCTTTTGTCGTAAATGTTGCGTTGCTATTCGTGTAGCTGTCCAGGGAAAGAAGTCGTTGCCATTGTTAGAATTGTGCCCTAGTCCAATCATTGATGTACATTGTCAGTCAATTATTTAATAAAGAGACATTTCATTTCTACGAAACATAATATGTTTTATGAAGATAAAACTCCATGAATAGTTTATTCTCCCTTATGTCATCAAGTGCATGACTTGATAGTAAAACCATAAGGATAAAAGAAATTCTATTCTAAAAGTCCATAATCGATCATTATCATGGGAATGATAATGAATTAAGATTAGTATGTTGTTAAGTAGATAATCATGTTTTACTGACTATGGATATAAAATATCAACTTAGAACATAGATACATGTTGGGAAACATGTATTGGACTGGCCCGCTATGAAAGTGTAATATTTCGTCCGTTCTGGCTATATTCCCTATAGCGATTGGAGATCAATTGATGATCATAGATGCTCATCCTTATTTTGAGTGTGGAGTTTAGATTGATAGTCGATAATACTGATGAGCAGGTAAGATTTGTGTTTTGGAACCTTGAATAGCAAGTCTGGAGAGTGGATAACTCGAGTTAGAGTAAGAGGTAACTCGACTTGTGTGACCCTTATATAACTCGAGTTATCTAGAATTGTAACTCGAGTTAGATGAGGTCTATATAAATTGAGTTAACCATTGTGTAACTTGAGTTATCTGGATAAAAGTGGAACGACGTGTCGATTTTCTTCGTCTTTAAAAACCCAAAACCGACCGAAATATGTCATTTCTTCGGAACTCCTATCAGACGCTTCCAATCTCTCTCAAGTTGTTCCTCAGCACTTCTTTTGGATATCTTGAGGTAAGATTGTGTTTATAATCCTTTCTTTCCTTATGTTTCTGTAAGAGTATACATATTAGATTTTAGGTTTAATTCGGGTTTATGGTGAATTGGTGAGAGTTCGTGTTGTTTTGATGGATTGGAGTATAGATTCATGCTCAGGAGGATGATTAGAGTATACGTAGTGGTTTAGGAATGATTTTTATCGGTTGATTTGAGTGTTTGGTCGAACTAGATAATCTGGGAAAGTGGTTTACTCGAGTTATGTTTGGTTAACTCGAGTAAGATAGGTCCATATTTACTCGAGTTATGTTTGGGTTAACTCGAGTAAAGTAAGCCATGATTTACTCAAGTTATTTAGTGGCTAACTCGAGTAAATCAGACCTTAGTTAACTCGAGTAAACAGTGATTCTGAGGGACCAAATTGTGATGTTTTGTAATTGGTTAATTTGGAGAATTTGAGGATTAATTTGGGGATTTTGAGCGATCTTTGAGGTTGCATATGCATTACATTGCACACATTTTGGGTATAGCCACAGTACCATATTTGATGATTCTTATATTGTATTTGTTACAGCATCTCGTGCTTACTAGCACCAGTAGCCACCCACCAGCGGTGCTTGATTGGATTCCTAGAGCTTGGACATCCAGGTGAGTGGATGACAACTTTAGACACATAGGTTGTGTCTCAAAACTGTATATTATGTTTTTGATGTGTTATCACATAACTGTAAATTAGATTAATCTACGGATTGGTTAATTATATGAAAATGAGTATGTGAATAAATAGTCACAGATTTGTTTTGAACAAAGTTATATATATATATATATATATATTCTATATGTTTTGATGATGATATATGCATGGTTTTGACTATGTTTTTGAGTGTGGGACACCTTCGCTATGGGATACGTAGCCTTTGATATGCCATCGCATGTTATGACCTAGCTATCGAGGTAGACGGTAGTCATGTTACCCTAGCCTAGTACATGATTGGATTATGGATCGATGGCATGACCACGATCATAATATGGTGGGAGAGTGGCATAGACCACACCACGATTTCTATGGTCCCATGATACGTATATGATGTTTTCAGAAAAATAAATACTATTGATAGTATTTTATCAAAATGTATGTTTTTGCTTTTGGTGCGAACGTTTTAGAAACGTTTTCCTGTAAATCATACTATGTATATAGTGTGTATATACGTATACCTATTGTATACCGCATGTGATAGTTTTTAAATGATTTTCAAACCAGTCTTTGTGTGGCATGTATGAGGCAATCTAGAGTATTGTCCCTCACTCACTGGGTTTGACCCCTTTGTTTCTCTGTGTTGTCTTATTTCTATGATGACAGGTTCACTTGACTCAGCAACCTTTGGACATTTCTTAGCCCAGTGGGACACATATATTTTTGGTTAGTAGCGCCCTTTTTGTTAGGCTACGTTTCTTTGTTGTAGATACTCCGTTCTGATTTGCTGTAGGGTTATGGGGTTTGTATATTGATTTTTATATACTGTTTTGCGATTAGTTCGCTTTGTATATATTTACATATATTATATTTTGAGATATATATGGTAAATATTATTCTCATATACTTATATATGTATTTTCTCAAGTGTTTTAATAAATGAATGGGTAGAGCTTATGATCCTATGAGGCTTGTGCGAGATGGACCGGGCTCCCATAGACGGATCGCCTCGTACGTCGGTCATGGTCCTGGAAATGGGTCGTGACAGAAAGCACTTCATGGATTGTTGTTACAAAGTAGCTTTCATGTAGTGGTGATGTTTGAGTCCTCTGACTAAAACTCACTATCGACTCCTACATGAGGAATCACATGTTTTGACTTAGTCAAACGTTATCCGTAACATGCTAACAATAAAGGCTATGATTGGATATGTTATGAATCTTGTAGAGGAGTGATAGTGAGAGTGATGGATTTGTTCCTCTTATGAAGAGTGATATCTCTTGGCCACTTGATGAGTATGATTGATGGTATATATGCATACTCGAATGAATTGATAAAGGAGTTTATCAATGCCATTTGTTATATCAATCTACTTGAGATCAAGAAATATGCTAAGCAATATAAGGTTGACATGTGACAATGCCTTATGCTTAAATGAGATATCGTGAGACAAAAGAACTAAATATCAAACTGTGAAAGCTAAACTCGGATCACCGACATTCATTCGATTTTGGGTTGCCATAATGTATTACTAGATACCGCTTATGGACTTTGGACCCAAGCTTTAGGACAATACTTATTGCCAATTTTGAGTGGGCCTATTGGGTTACACACTAGAACAAATTGGATTAGATCACAAATATTCTCTCATGTGGTATTTGAATTATTGAGATAACTAATTTGATTAATTATCAATAATTCAGGATTTTATGATTTATATCTTAAATATGATATAAGATAGAATCCATTAATGTAATGGGCTTTTATTATAAATTGCATCTTATTAAGTTAAATATTTTGTGGACATGTTATTATGTATGATATAATAAATTTGATCATATATTTTAATAAGGGAGTGATTTATTTAATGATAATGTATCATGTAATTAAAAGCCCAATAACATTAATAACCTCTAGGCAAAATTCGGCACACATTCTTATTTTTTAGGAAAAATTCTACGCACTCCTATTTTTTAGGAGCTCTAATTAGTGCACATGATTAATTAGGAGTGCATGACTAATTAGGAGTTCATAACTAATTAGGAGTGCATTTCTAATTAGGAGTTCATGACTAATGAGGAGTGCATGACTAATTAGGAATTCATGACTAATTAGGAGTTCCTATTCTTGTGGGACAAGAAAGGGAATTATTCCTCATTAGGGTTTTCCATGTGCCTATAAATAGGAACATACCCTTGTCATATTTCTCATGGCTTGGCCGAATTAGGGATTTCCACTTATAAAGAGAAAATTGTTTTGTGAGCTTTATAATAAAGATTCTAAAAGGGTGCTAGTACACTCCACCAATCCGAAAGAAGTTCGTTTGTGTGAATACCTCTAGACATGTTCGCGCAAAGACAATGTGAGTTCAAAATGTGGTTCGAGTTTTGAATACTAAAAGCTACACCAACACCTCACATGATCAAACATTTAAGCTTTAGATCTAAGGTAGAACCACTAACCCTAATCATATATGTTGATGTGCAAGGATCCTTGGTGGAATTTTAGGCTTAAAATTTTTGTTATTTTCGCTGCATCGTATGTTTATGATTGTCATAAAATAGTAACAAATTCCAATAGCTGCCTTTGATCAGTTGGTACTGCCGCCGCTGGGTCGAGGAAGAAGAAATGAGGGTGTTAGGGTTTTCAGGTTTGTTTGTTTGCATGATTAGGTTATTCTAGTTTGTGTTTGGTTGCATAAGGAAAAGATTATTTTCCAAAATAAGACTTGAAGTAGATTGTTTAACTATATTGGTTTAATTTGAGTTAAACTGATATTGTCATGATATTTGCAGGAATATTTGTTGAACCAAGGTGGTTAACATTTGAATCCCTTTAGTTTTGATGATGAACAAAATTGAGTTTGATACTTAACATTACATGTGTGTCCGTGGATGCTTTACTCGAGTAACAAAACACTTAACTCTAGTAATCAAAGTAATCCAGAGACAAGAAGCAAACTGGACTTGCAAAGACAAATGAGAATACAATTTAACTCGAGTTATCATATAAATAACTCGAGTTGAAATATCAATATGTAACTCGAGCAAACGGATGTTATAACTCGAGTAAAACAAGTTGTCCAGAAGAACAAAGTGTCCCGAAGAAAAATCAATCATCAGGCTTGGAAATTCAACTCGAGTAAACTTATTGCATAACTTGAGTTGTTAGGGGAACATATAACTCGAGTTACATATAATTATAACTCGAGTAAGCTATACATCTTAGGAACGATTCAAGTTCCTCTATCCGAGTAATTTCATATACAATTCGAGTTGTCCAGATGGTGTATAACTCGAGTTAAAGATATCGATAACTCGAGTTATTTATTCAGAGTATAGGCATAAATCCAACTCGAGTTTCATGTCTCATAACTTGAGTAATCCAATAAAACATGAAGCATGAAGATTAAGGCTAACTCGAGTTACATATTTAAAAACTCGAGTTATTATTGAAGACAAAATAATTATACCTAGGACTGACAAGATCAGAGTTCAAATGTCAAAGGTCAGTGGTCCCAACAGTCACATTCATGGACAACTCGAGTTAGGTTAATGGATAACTCTAGTTAGTGACTCAACAATCGTGATGTTCATAATCGTTAACTCGAGTTACATAATTACTTACTCGAGTTATATACTATGTCAGAGCATTGAATGTATGGCTGCTCTATCTCACA
>CAODLS010688233.1:0-16738 GCA_948243855.1 Flueggea neowawraea
TTGTGGGATACATAGAAAGTGTCGCTAACCTTCACACAGCAGAGCTCAGAAGCATATGGTTAGCGCGACTTGTCGATGGCAAGTTCAAGCTTCCTACAGTGGAGAAAATGCTGCAGCAAGTGCTTAAAGAGATTGAGGTGACGAAGAGGACGAGATTTTACAAGATCAAACACTGCATCTCCACTTTTAGTATCAATCACGGTGATGAACTCTGTGAAGAAATGGGGTGGAGCTCATGGAGGAAGAAGAACTTGTTGGCAGAAGCATTTAGCCCCTATGGTAGTCAGGATTATCAAGAGGAATGATTTTCTGAAATAAGCATCTTAATTACTATCATTGATTTTCTGAAATAAGCATCTTAGTTACTGTCATTCATTATTGATTTGAAAGTGTATAATAAGCACGTAAGTGCCGTTCAATTTTCAGATTCTATAGAGGGTTCCACTGTATTTTTCTGCATAAAGAAAAATAAAAGTGAAAATTATATATGGTTTTATCATAATTAAGATTGGTTACAAGATCCATTAGCCTCACTAATTGTTGCGTTGCCTCAGCTAATTCAATCTGTCTGCAACAGGGTTTCAACAATGTTTCATAAAACAAAATAATTAGCATATTCAGAAATGATAACAGAAACTTCATTCTGTCGACTTTTTCTGTGCAAAACAAAAAGGGTCGAAACTTCAAACTCAACTAACATAAGCATGTAATTACAGGGGATTCGGATAATACAATAGTTGCCTAACTCCAAATGAACAGATTCAAATTGGAATAGAGAAGAAACTTGCAAGATGACTTACGAAACTGGCTAGTAAAATCAAATGCTTTGAAGTAGCTTCAGAGTCTCATCGATATGCTTCTCGGGCTGGAATTGGTTGTTGTAGATGAGTTGAACAACCCCTTTCTTGTCAAGAACATAAGTCTGTCGGCCGGGTAAGGTTCCGAATAGGTCTGCCGGCACTCCCCATTCTTTCCGGACTTTGTTACCTTCATCACTTAGCAATGTGAATGGAAGTCTGTATTTCTTTGCAAATGCCTGCAACCATTGGAAGGTTTCTATCAATTTAATGTGTGATTGCATACAATTAAAAATCCAAAACACAAAATTAATTATGCACGGCATCAACATGCGGCCATTGCATTACAAGCTAATGCAACAAAACCACCACCACTGTAGAGGTGCTCTAAATAGGACTATACATATTCACACCTAAAAAGAACACAATTATTAGTGAAATAATAGCTATCCAAGCTCTTCCTCTAATGGCATCTGCTCAATAAGCCCTTTAATGATTAAATGTGATTGAAAAACGGAGTGTGTTATCTTGTGAGACGATGGATCATCCCCGCTAATTCCAACAACCTCAGCTCCCGCTTTCTTGAACTTTTCGTACGAATCCCTGAAAGCACATGTCTGTAAACAAAACTCATTTCTTACTCATCTTCACAAACTAGATAGTCAAAATATGCCTTCGGTTAGTTAATATAATCAAAACCCCTTTCTCCTCTTAGAAGGATTACATTATTAATCATGACATCTCCAAATTCTTTTCTTCATTAAAAGTCAGGCCACAGACACCAATGCTGTTAAAATTGTGGCCCAACGAAACACAACGACAAAGCACTATTGTCATTAGCTCTTAAGCAGAACCAATTCTTGAATTCCAATCGCAATTTTTACAAGAAGAAGGATTCACATGCACATGTCTTATGAACAATTAAAACAAATTATTATCAGTATTGGTCATAATCACAGCTGAAAGTTCAGAATGCAGGAACAGTAAAATGTAAAAAACATTGAAACAATCTAGGTACTTTAATCAAAACAAACGGAAGAAGCAAATCAATTACCTGTTTGGTGCATCCAGGGGTTTCATCAGCAGGGTAAAAATAGACAACAACAGGCTTTCCTTTGAACTTGGAGAGGTTCACATTCTTCCCATCCTGATCTTTCAATGTGAATAAGGAGGCACCTGCCCTTTACTCACCTTCAAATCCACACAAAACCCAGTAAATTAAAACCACCAAAACAAACCCACAAAGAAAACATACTAATGTAAAAGAAAAAAAGATAAATGTACCTTTGCAAGAATTGTAGTCTTGAATGAAGAAGAAAAGGGGACAGAGAAAGAAGCAGAATTTGACAACTTAAGGCCATGAAACTGTGAGTTTGAGGATTTAGAGAGGAATGACAGGTTTTGAGAAGACAAAGATTTGGGTTTGTGAGTGGGGAGGAGTGAGGGAAGGAAGTGCTTTGAAAGAGTTGTGGAAGCCATTTTGATCAACAAAGTAGTCACTGTTGAAGATAAGGAAACAACAACAACAAATGTTTTAGAAAAAGGAACAGATGTTCTTGTTTTTCTCTTTTGTTGTGTATTGTTATAAACTTATGTCTATGTTCGAAGTGGTAATTGTGGGAAGCAGAGGAAGATAATGGTGGGATCCTATTGGGAGAGAAGAGGGGGATGGATTGGCTTTCGGGCGTGGACAAATGCTAACCTCAACATATATGGTTGTTGTGTTATGGCGCTAAATAACTAACTCAGACTCAGACTAGTAAGCGCCGATTTCTCAGCTGCTACTTCGTCAATGGGCCTAAGTGTTTGTTCCGTTTTACTTTTAGAGCTAATAAAGTCGCACGTCTAAATTAAAATTCAAATTTTGATGAACAAAATCTAAAGTCTGGTAATTAAGTAAATGTCACTTTTTAAAATTTCAGCCTTGTCATATACCAATTTTTTGAAATCTAATCTTAAACATATTATATTTTTTCAAATAAAAATCAATTTTTTAACTCATTTTTAAAAAAATTTCCTCTCTCATCGTTTCTCTCTTCTCCCTTTCTTTCTCTTACTCACGTTTCCCTCAACACTTCTGAAACCCTAGAAGTCTTCTCTCCACCGCCCGCCGCTGCTTCACCTCTTTTTCTCTCGCCGCGTCTCACCTGCTTTATCTCTCTCTCATTTTGTTTGTTAGTTGTGCCTCCTTTGTCGCCTCTCTCCTCTTTCTGTTTCGATCTCGACAGTTCCTTACCTTCGACCTTGTCTCATTTTGGATTTCCACCGATTCTCCACCGCTTTATTCCTCCCTTCGTCTATCCTCTACTTCGGCCTCTCCCATCGTCGTTCTCTCTCTTTGAGTCGCTGCTCTCTCCTCCTTCATGTTTGCTTTCCATCGTGCGACATCGCTCACTTCGGTTTGTCTCATCGATCTCACAACATCGACAGATCGATGGGAGGCGATAGCAGCTAGGGTTGGAACCCTAGCCACTATCTTGTTAGAATTGCAGAGGGGAGGCGGCTAGGGTTCCAAACCCTAGCTACTACCTCTTTTATTTTTTAATTTTACATAAATATCCTTGTTTTTAAAACAATTTTAGAAAAAAAAAATATTTTTTATTGTTAAAAATGAGAAAACATTTTAATTATGTTTGTTTTATCTTGTTTTTAATGACTTTGGGCTGATTTGTTTGGATCATATTAATTTTGTACAGAAATGGATACATTTGGATTCCTTTGTATACATACCTGCAGATACATTTGGATACATTCGTAAACCACTAGACACCAAATTAATATTTACTAAATAAAATAAGGCAAAACTAATAAATATAAATACTTAAACTTAATTTAAGAAATATAAATATTGCACAAAATTATATAAAAATTGAAATTTGGATACATTTAGATGTATTTGAATACCTTTGGATACTATAAAAAATTATAAAAAAAATTGAGATTTGGATACATTTTGGAGACTATTGAAAACATTGTAAAAATTATGTAAAAAATTGTAATTTGGAAGTATTTAATTTAAAAAAATATTATATCAAAAATTTATTAAATCGAATTTTATATAAAAAATTGTGATTTGAAGATATTTGGATACATATGGATACATTTGGATACCACCGAATACATTTTAAAAAATCATATTTTTTTCTCCCTTGAAATTTAACTTTTTCACGAAAAAATCAATTTCTTGGAAAAATAGTGAGATTTTTTGCGACAATATCTCAAATTCTCGGTCAATTTATAAGTCAATTAAAAATCTGGTATTTTTGCAAGAAGTTTCAAGCGTGTTTCTATTTGTCAGAATGTATTTGGTGCATGGTAAAAGTCCAATTCCAAATTTTAATTTAGTATAAATGTTAAATTCTTGCTTTTCTTTAATATTTCATGGGACTATACATTATTTCTTGTGTGAAATAGAAATTTGATACATCCCGAAGGAAATAACACTAGGTGCCTTTTTTTTCATTTTCATTTCACAATTGCAACATAGTAGATTATTATGTACTATTATACAACACTCTTATTTTCACTTTCTATAATACCACATATTTATTTTCAGTTTTTCTTTTTTCTCTCTCCCATAATCCCTTATTTCTCCTTCATTCCTGATCTGCTACTTTGCTGCCATCACCCACCTTTTTTTCGTTCACCGTCGCCGTTCATAGATGCCGACCTCTATCTTTTCTTCCTCCTTTGCTTGGCTCTCCTTCTCTGTCGCCCTTTCTGTTACATCTCTAACTTCTCTTCCTCTTTCTTTTGGCCTTTGTTTCTTTATCTCTCATCTTGCCTTTGTTTCTTCCTTCCCTTCACCTCTGTTTCCTCATCTTCATCGCCTCATCCCCCTCAATGGAAGTGACACAACGGACAAGAGTGAGTGATGGAGGGGGAGAGAGAGAGAGAAAGAGACGTGTCAACGGACTAAGAGGAGTAGCGACAGGAGAGCGACGACAACGAGAGTGAGTCATTGGTAGAGAGACGCAGTGGCGAGAGAGTGACGACGTTGGAAGAGGAGCGGCGGTAAGGGTTTGTAAACCCTAGCTGGAACCCTATTTTGACATTGTTAATGTTGTACTCGTTATGTACTCTGTTTGTACTCGTTGTTCTCAATGTTTTAAATATGTATGTATGTGTGACATTGTGTACTCATTATGTACTCGTTATTTCGTGATAGAGCACCCAAGTTGAAGAGCATGGAAGATCGAAGATGGAAGCTTATGTGAGTGAGAATTTTAACTTGAAGGAACTTCTGTAGGAAGATGATGTGACTGCTGGTGATTATGTTGACAATAGTGTTAACATCAATAGAGGCAGGGAGGCTGATGTTCATGATGAAGGAGATCATGCTAAAGGCGAAGCTATTACAGTTTCTGCAGAGGTTGATGCTCCTAGTGATGAAGGTGCCATCGTTGGTGAAGGTTCTACTAAGGATAATGTAGATATCGTCAAAGTAATGTCTTGTACTCACTATGTACTCTATTTGTACTCTTTTTTTTAGAGTCTTTGAATTGAAATGCCTCTGTGGCTTTGTGTAATCATGATCTACTCGTGATGTAATCCTTTTCTGTTATTAGGGCACCCATCCAAAAGAGAATGTAACAAGTGAGACAGCAGCTCTTGCTGGTGGGAATGCTAATGTTGTTCAACAAAGTGATGTTGAGGTTGATGCTGGTAGGAATTCTGATGTTGTTACTGTAGAGGTTGATGTTGGTAATGATGAGGGTGTTGTGTTTAATCCTGATATTGAAAAGGTAATGACTTGTATTGGCTATGTACTCTGTTTGTACTTGTTTCTCTTATTGTCTTTTGATGGAAATGCAATAATGATTTTGTGTACTCATGATGTATTCATTTGTAATCCTTTTCTGTTTGATAAAGCAATCAACCTGAAGATCATGTTGCATCTAAGGTTGTACATGATGTTGTTGAGAATCCAACTGTCGAAGAAGATGTTGTTATGCCTCATCCATCTAGGATTCTTAAAGCTACTCCTATTTTACAATCACCATATGTAAATAGTTTTGCAAGTGTTGTAGAATGTATTGGTGATAATACTACTCTTTACTCGGGTTGTAAATAAGAAAGGAGAGAGAAGTGTTTACCAATTACTAAATTAGTCTCGTACTCTTAATGTACTCGTTTTGATGTAATATTTATGATTTATTCTCATTTTTTTGACTTTGTACTCCATATGTACTCTTGTTGTACTCGAATAACAAAGAAAACATAAAGGTTTTGGTTTTGTACTCTATTCTACTAGTGTTTTGCTGTGTATTTTTTTTCTTTTTTTGTTGTTTGTACTCTTGTTGTACTCCACACGTACTTGGTTATATTAGTCAAAATAGTTTCAGTTTTGTTGTTATATTAATTGTACTCGTATTGTTCTCCACATGTACTCAGTTATACTAGTCAAAATAACATTCATTAACACTAGTCTATACTCAGGATTGTACTCCACATTTACTCGGTTTTTGTTGGCCAACAAAGCTTTCATAATACTATTATGTACTCTGATTGTACTCTAGTTATACTTTGTACTCGGGTTGTACTATTTCTCATTGGTTTAAATGGTTTGGTCTTAGAAATACAACAGTTTGATTGTGTGGTCAACAAACGGTCAAACTGTTGTATTTCTGAATATTTTTTTTTTTTTTCATTTTTTGTATGTTTTTTAAATATTGTTGTACTTGTAAAATAATTTTTGTTTTCTTACCTATTTTTGCACATCACGCTACATCCTGCTCTCCACAATCACTTTATTGGAAACCAAGTGAACAAAAATTTGAAAGGGGAAATTATTTAGCGTATCTCAGGTTTAGTGTTGATAGTTGGATTGCTAAATCCCAAGATAGTTGCTATAATAGTGAAAAGGAAGGGTTTGGTCTTGGTTCATTCAAATTATTAATCAAGCGGAATATTCTAATCTCATGATCAATCCCATAGGACGACCGTCCAAATTCGCATAGCCCGAGGCAAAAGACTAGAAAATATCTGAAGACAAAAAATCCATAACCTTAACATTTTGATACTACGTTGCGCCTCAAAACTATCTCCACTGAAGCGAACGATTATTAGCCTCGAGATTTCGGTCTTATAGAGATTTCCCAAGTTACATGCGTCCCAATAAATACATTATACACTTCAAAAAACCCTCAAATGTAACTTTAACTATTTAATTATATCTCAATCTAAACTATATTTTTTTTCCACACATACTAACTTGAGCATCGGTAAGAATCCTTCAAAATGTTTCCAAGGCTCCTGTTTGCTCAGTTTTCTTTTCCAGGTCCTACTGGTCCGGCCTTACAAGGATAATCTTTATCATTCAATATGTTAGTTTTGAAATGTTATCCATAGGTATTAAGTCTTATGAAGCTGATAAAACAAAATTCATTTATAATTCTAAATTGTGAATAAAGGGGAAAAAGTGCAAAATGAGATTGGAGTTAAGATATGATGATCATGACCAACCTCACAAGTCACAATCTGAACATGTAGTGTGGTTCGTCCCGAAAGAACTTGTTCCATGGAAATCGTTAACATTGATGAGATGATTGGCATGATTTTGGTGTCTCCATATATATGCGTGCCAAACTTTGTTGTATGCATGTAAACAAAGTCATTTAACGCATTGGAAATTAGGAGAGTTTTTCTATACATCCAATTATGCCTATCTCAATTACAGTAACTTATCTTGGAATAGTATATTTGGGGATTAGGCTAATATTCGTTTGTATTTATATTCCTTGGTGCTTTTAACGGTAGGGATAATTTTTAAACATTTTAGAATCAATCCAATAGTTAAGATTTTGCCAACACATTAAAAAAAATTGACTTAAACAAATGAATTTGAACAATTGAATTAAATCTAAAGTGTATAATATAAAATTTCAACCGCCGAAAGCACAAAAACATGTAAATACAAAAGGACCATAGCCCATTCCGTATATTTGGTGGTAAATAAAAGACTGTTAATTACTATGAATATACGATATTGTACATTGTGTATACTCAACCATATTTTTTTGATATATATATATATATGAGAAATTAATTTAATTTTATGGTCGTTCTAATTCAGAGATTAGTTCTATATCAATAACCAAAAGAGTTTTGCTAGACAATAACTTGGAAACCAATGTAATTACACTAATAAAAATAATTATTCTTTGATATTTAACTATTTATCAATATTTATATGAATGGAGAAGTACCCTAAATACTGTATATGTAGTCCCAAATCAAAATTCAATTCCTTTTTTTCTCTTTTCTTTTTATTCTTTTGTAGAGCACCAAGTCTCTAATTATATGCTGTTCTTTTTGGGTAAAGTTTGTACTCTAAATTCTTGATTAAAAAAAATTCTAAATTAGTTGGTTTAATTTAATTTAATCAATTGATTGAGGCTAATTTGTTTTGATATAGGCTACAAGACGTTGTTTATAGTTAAATAAAGAAGAGTACGTATCTTTTTCTTACGACTTCAACTCATCCACAAAAAGAAGGCTAAAAACGCACGCAAGCAGATGCCACGACTCGACCTCAAAACATCTTGAATACACAAAGGAAAGCCCACCGCTGGACCATTGGTGCCACGGCAGTCCGCATCATTTTTTGAGTGGCCTTACAACGGTTTTTTAATTTGTTAAAGTTGTATTCCACTAAATTGGTGTTGGTGGTAACTAGGGGTAGGCCGATGGCATGGGTCACGGCTGCGATCATGGTGGCAATAGTGGCAGCGACAAGCCATATGCAATACCTTGTCTGGTTTCGTTGATTTGGTGTAATAAAGTCATCCACTGAAAGTGAAGAACAAAATTGAGACTTCCCACTCGGGAAAAAAGCTCCAAAAAGTGTAAATAACTAATTTTGTTAGCTTTCTTACCCATGCAGCGCTTTGAATGGTCAATTTTGGTGTCACAACCAATCAGTTCACAATTTTTTGCAGCCCTTAGTCGCTAGTTTTTTTTTCAATTTGGGCCCTTTTGTTCTAATCGCCATCTTTCTTCTCTTGTCATCAAATTTTGAAGTGAACTGTTTCCTGTTCTGAAGTGTTTTTTGCTCTAGTTTCATAAGAAATAAACTGGTACAAATAATTAACAGACGTACAATTTAGTGATATTAGAGTAATTCCTAAGTTTAACATTAAAGTATTAAACCATAAAAATATAATATTTTTTAAAATATTTATATCATTAGATATAATTTTTACAATTAATGGATGTGCTTTGATAACTCGATTAGTATTTTTATGACAAGTAGAACACTTAATAAAACAAATATAGCAAAGTGTTGATAGATGATGTGCCACCATTTTCACATCTATTAAAAGTTAAGACAAAAAATTGCTTATAAATACTTTTTATCTCAATCTCATAAGACGTTTTTTTTAAAAACAAAATAGTGTGAAATAACCAGACTTAGAGTAGGTAATACTTCATGGGAATTATGATTGTCAATTGAAGCATGGTCTACAATAATTAGCGGTGAGCGCAAACCATCGTGAGCTTGTGCCATAATTCTCGTATCTTTGAGCAAAGGGCTGCTCATATCCTTTCTCACTAAAGTGGCTTAACAAAACAGTACGGGTCTTTAAGAATATATCTCTAATGCACTTTTTTGAAATCTTAAATTTTCATTTTAAAAAATTCAACTTAAAAATAATGGTTCAATGCACTTTTTATATTTATTTATATATTCTATATACAAATAGAGTGTTATTTTTCTTTTTATCTATTATACATTTTAATATTTAAAATATTATCTTTTTCTTTACTTTAAAAAAAAATAATTTTGAAGAGATCACTCATGAAAGGATAAACTTGGAACCTATGTCAAGATTTAGTCCATATCGAGCATACCAATGAATGGGTAACATAGTTGTGTTTCTATGGAAGTGTGTTCAAAAGATATGTCATGAAAGTTATTTAAGAGGCATTTATTTTGCTTTATCCCAACACAATCCTGGTAAAAGAAAAACTCAAAATAAAAATTTTGCATGGAAATTTGTGACTCATATAGTATTATTATAAGGCTAAATTAAAAACACAAACAAAAATTTGATAATTTATTGACTACAGGAAAGGAAACAAAAACAAAAAAGGCTTCAGATTTGAACTTCATTGTCAAAAGTATAAGAACAAGGACCAAACAGAAAAACTTAGAAAGTAAAGGGACATTGAGAATGACCCCTGCACCTCCGAGAAAGTGAGGATTCTTAGAAAACCACAGAAGACGCCGACCCCACCAGATCAAGTGAGTGACAACTGACACGTACTTTTTTCGGCCTTTATAAACTTCCCCCCCAATCGGTAACAATTCAGGAGGGAAGCTTTTTGTAAGGTCCTCATAATTCGCAACCGAAACACATCAAAACGACAATGGAGCAATCCCAAAACGACCACGCTTCCCGTGTCTCCGTCCTCAACTGCATCGATCTCTCTTGCCCCGACCTTAACCGTTCTGTTTCTCTCCTCAAACAGGTCTCTCTCTCTCTATATTCATTTGTTATTATTTAACTGACTCGTAATTACTATAATGAGTAATGAATTAATAATCGTTATTAATGTTGTTGGTGGTGTTGACTGGTCAAAGTCATGTTTGGATTGCGGGTTCTTTTACCTGATAAACCATGGAATAAGCGAGGATTTTATGGCGGAGGTGTTCAAACAGAGCAAACGGTTTTTTCAGTTACCGTTAAGTCAGAAAATGAAAGTGTTGAGGAGCGAGAAGCACCGGGGCTATACGCCCGTCCTAGACGAGTTGTTGGATCCTGATAATCAAGTTCATGGTTTGTGTGATTCTAATCCTGAAAAAGTCCACTTTGATATATTTTTTAACAATTGATTAATATTTAGAGAATGAAAGTGATGATTTATTTAGTTTTGGCTTTGTTTTTGTTATATGGTAGTAGGTGATTATAAGGAGGGGTATTACATTGGAGTGGAAATGCCTGAGGGTGATCCTGAAGCCGATAAGCCGTTTTACTTGATTGGTTTAACTTGATTGAGTACTCAATGCGTTAACTGATTGGGGTCTGTTTACTGAATATAAAACAGTTTTAGTGGACTTTTTCATGTCTGGCAATTTGATTTTTTTGGATAGACATATTTGTGTGTTGTAAAATATAGACGATGAATGTTTGGTTTGTTGCACATGTTAATAGAAGGAATGTGTGTCAAATGCATAATCAAACAATGCCTTCCGTTTTATTGTATTGGGAACTTCGGAAATGTGGAATGAGTTTTTTGTACTAGTCAAGACTGATATTTTTATGCTAGTAAATGCCCCTCAAAGATTTTCTTTTTTACTGATTCTTTTACTGTGTGATAGATATTTTGCCTGGTTGGAGGGAAACTATGGAGAGATATCATCTTGAAGCATTGTAAGCTTCATATAATATGTGTTTAGTTTATGGAATGTAGACATAGATTCTGATTGTCTTGGTTTGTGCAGAGAGGTAGGGAAGAAGGTTGCTAGAATCATTGCACGTGCGCTTGATCTGGAAGCTGATTTCTTTGATAAACCTGAAATGCTTGGCCATCCAATTGCAATCATGCGGTTGCTGCACTATGGAGGTTAGGTTTAATTGCAGGTCTTTGATTTCTGTAGCAAATCTTTTATCATTTAGTTTACATCTTGTTCTCTTTTTTTGTTCATTTTGTTTAGGTCAAATTTCGGATCCATCTAAGGGATTATATGGAGCCGGAGCACATTCTGACTATGGCTTGATTACGCTCTTGGCTACAGATGACGTTTTTGGCCTACAAGTGTGTACAAGAACGTCTACAATATTTTCTTTTCTGTTCTCAAAAGTTCATGATTGATCGCAACTCATAACTTTTCTGCAGATATGCAAGGACAAGGATGCTCAACCTCAAGTATGGGAATATGTAGCTCCAATAAAAGGGTGAGCCTATTTTACTGGTAAATGCATGCTGATAATATTGTTTTAATGCAAAGCAAACTCAGCATTGTAGGACTTTATGATTTCATGACTGTAACTGCCTTGAAGGATAATATTAGCCATCTCTAGGTTCGTTGAACATAGTTATTAGGTTGTAATGATTTCTCACGGTAAAGGAAATTTTTGGGAAGAATTTGTTGCTGTATTTGTTTCTTGCTGCTGAGTTCCAAACTGTAATAGTACACTGTTGTAGCAAGAAATATACCCTAATTCCCAAATAATGATGTTATTCCTGTTTTGTCTTATGTTCAACAGGGCATTTGTAGTGAATCTTGGTGACATGCTGGAGCGCTGGAGCAACTGTATTTTCAAGTATTTTTCATTTCTCAATGATAAAAATGTTAATTAAGTGGTTTTCACTAACATATCACAATAGGATTACTATTTTATATCTTTTTCTATTTCTTTTTCCCTCTCTTTTTGGTACATATCCTTTACTTTGGTTTTTCTGTTTTACTTTCTTGATATGGCACAACCTGACCTTTTATGTGTTGTTGTCACAGGTCCACTTGCACAGGGTTTTAGGGAATGGCCAAGAAAGATATTCTGTAAGGCTTCGCCTTTATCAATTTAATTCCCTCTCTCTTCTTCTCTCCTATCGCCATTACCATTATATTTAGTCATACTAAATATGTCGAACTTAGATATTTATTTATTTTTTAGTTAGATTGGAAATATGCTCTTGTTTAGAGTTTGAGACCAGGTACTTTGTTTCTCCTTGCCAAGGTCCCTGAAGTTTAATGGTTATATGGTTGAAGAAAGTATTTGTATCTTTGGAATTTGTTTTTTGTATAGTATACATCTTCAAGTTGATTTTCACTCTTTTCCAAACACTTGATATTCTATTCTTAAGTTACAGACATTTGTTCCAGTTCCTCGTTTTATTTGTGTTGCTTGATCTATTGTTTTCTCTTAAATTCCTTTGCATAGGTATATTTGTTCATTTCAATTTTCCTTTTGGTGGCAGATTGCGTATTTTATGGAACCTAGTCATGATTGTCTTGTTGAATGCTTGCCAACCTGCAAGTCTGAAACGAATCCTCCCAAGTAAGTTCAAACTATGAAGATCCAGTTTTCCATTATTTAACATATCATTGCTACAATGTTCATGTGCATTTCATCTGATTTACTTGATATATCCAAGCAGTATTGTGTTCACAGTTTGAATGCGAATGATTTGAGATGCCTTCGTAACTAAATTGAATTGAGACTTAACTATGTAATCTAATGAGGGTGACTTGTTTTGATCTAGGACTAGACAATGAAAAGTCACCCTGATTCAGTTCTGGAATTTAGAAAACGGATTTTTAATGAAGTCGGCCGTAGCAGAAATTTCCATTTTGGGCCTCTTTGGTTCTTTTTTTTGACAAGTCATTATATTTGCTTCCACCGGGAACCGACCTGCGTGGTTCTTTTAATTCTCTTATTTGCATATGATTGTGGAGTCTTTATAACATCTGTGCTTTTGAATGGATTAGTCTTGTATTGATTTGTAGATGGTAATAACTTCTTTAATTTTCTTTGCCAGATTTCCTCCAATCAAATGTTCGACTTATCTGGGCCAACGATATAAGGATACTCATGCCGACCTGAATGTCTACAGTAATCAACAAACTTAGTCTCGGCAAATAACTAACTGCAATCGAAGTTTTCTGCAATCTTGATATAGAAATAGGCTTTACTCGTTTTGTTGTACATGTAATAAATTTTTACGATAAATACTCAAATTATTCATTGTTATCTCGGCAGCGAAATATTCTTTATGTCAGATCTAGTCCCTGTTCCAGTTAAAACGTAAAATACCGATTCAGAGTTGAATCTGACATTTCCGCGGGCTACAGTGTTGCAACTCTTTTCTCGAGGAGATCTGCATTAATTCAAATCATCACCTAGAACGGCAAACACAATATATAGAAATCTGACATAGAATCCGCCGGTCTAACTAACATACGAGTGGTCGAATTCGCAGATCTCTTAACAAACACCACTTTCTTTTACATTGGCTAAAGGCGCTAATAAGACTTTGCAATCTTGAATGATAATACCAAATTTGGAGCAACTCCTTTTCAGTATATAACTCAGAGAAAATCAAACCTTACTGTTAGATTACAAGTCTATCGGTACAGTTCCTGAAAACAATGGTCGGGAAGAATGCACGTTTCTTCATTCTTTTAAAGAATGATCCAATTAGGGTGACTCAGTGACAGGTGCATTTCATTTCAATGCAAATACTGAACCATTAGGCCATGTTATGCTGGAGAATTTATCTTGTACTCTCATCTATCATCCCAAGTACATGTTAAGGTCACAAATGGTAATATTCTCCAGAGATGATCACAATGGGTAATGCTTAGTGTCTTCACTTGAAACGAGTTTTCTTGTTTAAGAGAATATAGTTTGCATAAACTGTGTCCAGACAAATATTTTTCGATTCACAAATACTGGAATTATTTAACTTGGTTCCATTAAGCTCGTGAACTATCAGGCGTGCAACATCAACCTTTGAACCATTTATTTCATACTCTATAAGCTCCTTATTCGAAGCCATGCCAAGCCTGGGTATATTTATTCACGAAATGCAGTAATAGACTTCTTGTTCTCAAGAGATAAAATAAATTCCGTCCAAATTAAGAAAAATGGTAGATAAAAAAAAAATCCTTGGATAGGCCAAACATTGGAATACAGATGCGATAGAGATGCAAAGACTATACCTGAGAAAAACAAAAAAGGATACAAAGACTGCATTTCATTATTCAAAACACAACTCTCATTTTGCTTAGAGCTACCTTATTTTCTAGACAGAAAACGCTCAAATTCACTCTTATCAAATGCACAAATTACCATTCCATATTTAGCTTCTATATACAGGGCTGTACATGCAACTCTCTGCATACTTGACAAGGTTCTCCGGACGAGGGAGGCGAGTTGCCAGACCTACAAAAGCATTGCGTAGAAACAAGTCAGAAGTCAGAACTGCAACATCAAGAACATGTTATGATGCTGTTTTGCACTTACCGAGCTCGTATGCTATGGCGGCAACTTTAGCAGCAATGTGAGCTGAAATCTTCCGGATGTTAGAGAAAGGTGGGTAAATGAGACCCTTGTCGAAGTTCTCCCATGTAACTTGAGAAGCCAAGGCTTCAGCTGTCACAATAAAAAGCACAAAGTGAAACTTTGATCCTTCACAAAATTTGTGGAATGTACTGATCCGAAATGAAATTGTAGAAGGCCTAGTACTTACAGGCAGCCAGCAGCATATCATCGTGAACACGGATTGCTCCAGACATGACCAAACCCAAGCCAAATCCAGGGAAAATGTAAGCATTATTGGCCTGAATTTATAGCAGAAGGCACATGACTTCGGTCACTGATATTCAGATTCAAGTACAAAAACATTACCGAATAATCTTGTTTCTACTGACCTGGCCAGGGACAAACTTTGCCCTCATATTCAAAAGGATCAAATGGACTTCCACTGGCATAAATTGCTCGGCCCTGCAATTTGACAATAAAGATAGAAATGTTAGTTTATCTTACTCGGATGGATGCAAAGATACAACTTCCTCAAGATCGTGCTTCACTTGTGCTTTCTGCAGTTAATTTTACCTTACTCCAAGTGTAAGCTTCTTCAGCTGTGCACTCAGCTTGGGATGTTGGGTTGGAAAGAGCCATAATTACAGGTGTCCGCACATCATTCATAAGAAAATCAGTTTTCTATTTTCCTATTTGCGATGCCTTATCAATCAGGTAATAATCCAAAGTAACATGCAAATGCCTCCATGCATTGGCGTGCCCGAACATATAGAGAGAGATACAAGGAGAGAATGAATACCTCATTGCACTCAGACACTGCCTCAATCACTTCCTTTGTAAATGTTCTTCCCACTCCCGATGATCCAATAAAAAATGTAGGTTTGATTGCCTGAGGACGTAAGCAAACACATGAAGAAGTCCTGAACTTCCAAAATATTTGAAAAGGGAACCGAAAACCGCATAATTTTCTCACCTTGACAGCACTTAAGAGATCCTTAACAGGTTCATGTTCATGAGCCCATGGCTTCTTGAAATGTTGAAGGGAATCCTTACGAGAGTTAACAATCAAACCCTTCAAGAAAGCACGTTCACCATTTAAATACAATTTAAAAATTTATCTTTGATGACAGTGACAAAAGCTGCCACTCATTACCAGAATAAAGCCTTCTGTTCAGCCTTACCTTTGAATCCACCAGCCAAACTTTCTTGCGAGTCTCTTCCAAAGGTTTATTAGTCAGGACAGGGAGAAGAATTATAATAAGAAGGTAGTTTTACAAAATACTAACACAATGATCAGAAGACATCAAGTCAACAATGTCATGAATGTAGTAAAGGTAAATTATACCTGTTTTGACATCTCAAGAGCTATCAGTTCTGCTATACCAGTTCCAGCCTGCAAAATTACACATTGTACCAACCATCAGTCCCCATAAATGAATAATCCAATAGATAACATTCCTGTCTTTAATGGCAAAATGGAAAAAGAAAATGCTGGACTAGTAGATATATTATAAAAGATGAGAATGAAAGTATTACTACAAGCAAATTAGATAGTATAAAGAAGCCAGAGGATAATCATGATTTTAATGATTAGAAAAGATGAAACTTTAAAATACACTCCATGGATGACTTCTAAAAATGATTCAGTGCAATTAGTGTCTTCATTTACCCAAAAAAAGAAGAATTAGTAAGATGGAAAAAGAAAATACAATCTTACTTCTCCAGCACCAAGGAACAAGAAAGTTTGATCAGCCAGGGAACCACCAAGCAATCTCAATGCAGCAATAACTCCAGCAAGCACAGCTGATGCTGTCCCCTGCAATTGACATTAGGCGACATTTCAGAAGAGTGCTATATTACATCAAGTAAGGTCATGGCTTATAATTAAATTGCTTCTCACTACCTGAATATCATCATTGAAGACAAGATGAGTCGTGCGGTACCTTGACA
>CAODLS010688246.1:0-14963 GCA_948243855.1 Flueggea neowawraea
TATTACATTTTGACGAATTTTGATACTTTAGTCATAGTTGTGTTGGTAACTTGTACTTGCTGTAATCTCGTTGTTATATATGCAAATGCTGTTATATGTTACCGAGTTATGTAAATATATGTTATATAGGTATGGGTGTTACAAATGTTTCTGCTCACAGCAGGCACATAATAACACTTATTTAACTCTAACACAAGTCCACTTAGGTATTCATTTCAAGTTATAGATAAACATTCATATGAAACATAAGTTAGATCAAAAAATACACAGACAAAATATGATATGAATGAGTATTGTTTAAAAAAATATGCATGATGTGGATCGATGCAACTGAAATCAAGCTTTTGATGTTGATGGAGACTTAGCTTCGGATGGATCCACACTTGGCTCGTTGAGATTTAAATCTTTTGATCAATATCTTGTTCGTCAGCATCCCTTGAACTCTCCTCTGATAAAATGATAGCAATTGTTTGGCTTGAAATCTTGTCGGTGATTTGCATAATTCCAGGACTTCTAGATTTTGCTTGCTCGATTACTATCTCTTGAACACTTTGTTTCTCCTGCACTTGAGCTTCACCAATCATGGATTGAGCTAAAGAACCAACTTTCTCAGCCATTACAGATTGAAATTATGTGAAGTCTGTGGTTTCCACATTGTGCTCTGAAATGGTTTTCTCAGAATCCTATTGATAGCTTTTTTTTTCTTCCATCATCAAAGCTACAACTTGGTGACTAATTTCCAACACTTCCTCATTCAATCTAGAAGTAGTTGGGTCAACATATGGTTCTTCGTGTCGTGTATCTTTTGAGCTTGATGGAATGTCCTTTTGAGGCAAAGAAAACGTACAAATTTCCACTTTTTCAAAGATTTTCCCGGTTCTCATACTATCCATGCTCTTATACAGTATTTTTTGAAGTTCTTCCATCCTAAACAACCTCTCTCCGATTTGAGTTTTGAACTCCAAAAATTCTTTCTTGGAAACATTCAAGCTTTCCTCTTTCCTTCCTTCACCTACAACCCCACTTGGCTTAATAGTTTTCTTTGGTTCAGTAGCAACCCTTTTGAAAATCATTTCCTCTGATTTAGGTCTATGTTTCTCATCCTTCTTGTTAACAATTATAATCATTTCAGAGGCAAGGAAGATACACGAACCATCTATTCAAAGTTTTGAAAAGCCTCATGTTTTCAAATTTTCTTGTCTAACCTTATGAGTTTCGACAACTTAATCCTCTTTGAACCCAGAGAAGTCAAATTTGAAATGTTCATAGATATTTGTCAACTGACTTGCATAGAAAATGCTTTCCTTTCTCTACTTTGTCAAATTGCCAAAGGTTGGTTTGTTGAAGCTTCTAGCTTTCTCCATAATGAAATTCAACAACATGATTGAGAAGTGAATTGATATTCCAGTCATCAACAAATACATGGCTATTTCATCTCAAAAAGTCATCACAGTTTGAGCATGAGACCATGGGTTGACAACTTTGGCTAGAGCAAAATGGCCCATCCTCCAATGAACTCCTAGGTCATTTGATCTAACAATTATGCATCAACCTCAACAACCCCTGACTTGTTCAACAAAAGCTTACAGACTTCATCCTTGTCCACAACCACCAAGTTTCCCTCTTCATCAATGAATTTCTTTTCCTTTTCTTTCCCTTTCTTCAGAATACAACCATTGATAGGTATCTTGAAAAGCTTGTGAAGCAACTCATTGGTGACATTAATTTCTTTCCCATTTACTTGGCTCTTAAATCCTATTTCAAAGTCAATGTTTAATTCATCCTCATCATCGTCATCTTGAAAATGAGTGATTTAAGGAGAAAGAGTGATCTGAAGTGAAATAAAAATGATTTGAGAGAGAACTGAAGAAAGATGGACCTGAGAGAAGAGTTTGGTTTATGGTGAGGAAGTTTTAGCTGAATGAGAAGTTTTAAAGAAATGAAAATTTAGGCAGGATATTTAGGTTTTGATCTGAGCAGGTATCTACGCATGCAGTTGATCAATAACACAAGCTAATGAGAGTTGGTGCAGACTTAAACGTGTTAGTCATCATCTAAACACATTGACAATAGATGGTGTTTGAAAGAACAATAGGCAGAAGGTTAGAGAGATACCTCTATGTCCGTTGTAAACACATCAGCGTGCTCAGATACTAATTTTTATTTACTAACACCAGTTGATAATCAATAATGTACGTTAATGCCAAAAATCATTTTCTATCAGCGTGCTTTATTCTCTTATAACGCTAAGGATCACACTTTCATAACACATGCTAAACAACCATTAACGCGTTTTAATCATCTATCTCTGAAACATAAATTTTCCCGTAGAACATTAACACTCGTTGTTCGTTATCAACGCACCTTAATGATTTTTATCCCTTTCTGTCTTCCTTAACATCATCCAACTTAAAACATTAATCACCATTAATGTGCCTTAATGAAGAACCACTGCAATTTCAATTTTAAACAATATGATCAACACCAGTTAACAACTTATTGGCACTCGCATATACCAACAACACTTTAACCATAATGAAATTCATCTTCGATATCACGTGCTAATTACTATTAACTCACCTTGATGATTCTGAACCAGATTCTTAACCCATTTTTCATCTGACTTCTTCTTTTCAATTTGCAAGATTGAAATTGTGAACATAAGAAAACTCTAAAGATTATATCCATCAGACTTGTAGTAAGATAAAGAAATGATCCAATCATAATTCTATATAGCTTTTCCTTTATTGCTTTTCCTTGTGCATCCTAGGTGAGTTTGGTAGTGGTGCTCATAGAAGTTGGTAAGGATTTGACATTTTCCTTTCCATATTTCTTAAATAAATCATTAACATACTTGCTTTGATTTATGAGTATTCCATCCCTCATTTGCTTGATTTACAATCGAAGGAAGTAGTTTAACTCCCCCATCATGCTCATCTCAAACTCCTTTTGCATTAACTTTGAAAACTCATCACACAAGGATTTGTTAGTGGCACCAAATTTTATATCATCAACATAGATTTGCACAAATAATAAATCATTACCTCTTGATTTAAAAAAAAAATTATCAACTTTACAGAAACCATTGTCTAGAAGATATAGACTCAATCTCTCATACCAAGCTCTAAGTGCTTGCTTTAACCCATATATAACTTTCTTCAAATTGTAGACATGGTTTGGACAATGTGGATCTTCAAAACCAGGAGGTTGTTCCACATATACTTCTTCCTTGATGTAGCCATTCAAGAAAGCACTTTTTACGTCCATTTGGACACATTATCTTTATAGCTTGTAGTATAGCCATCGATGCAAAGAATTCTTCAAAGTCAATTCCCTCTTCATGACTATATCATTGAGCAACAAGTCTTAACTTCTTTGTCACCACATTTCCTTGCTCATCTTATTTGTTCCTATGAACCTATTTTGTACCAATTATAGTTTTGTCCATAGGTCTAGGAACCAGCTCCCATACTTCATTCCTCTTGAATTCGTTTAGTTCTTTTTGCATAGAGGACACGCAATATTCATCTTCCAATGCTTCTTCGACATTCTTGGGGACTGTTTGAGAAATGAATATGAAATTTGCAATATTCTTTAGAATTGATCTTATGGCTACTCCTTTTGTAGTATCTGTCAGCTTTAGTGCCCCAGTCCAATCATTTATGTATATTGTCATTCGATTTATAAATTAATAAAGAAGCATTTCATTTCATATCTATGAAATATTATACTATGTTTTATGAAGATAAAACTTCCATGAATAGTTTATGAAAGAGCAAAACCACATTGGAAGGGAGTTGAATAGTGTGGAGATTGAGGCTTTGAATTCTTTTTGTTTAAACACGCGAGGAAAGAACTGAAATAGTAAAGAAAACAAAGAGTTTAGAATGGTTTGGCCTAACACTTGCCTATGTTCACTACCTAAGTCTCACCACTTAGGATTTCCATTATTCTCAATCTTTTTCTTACAACATTCATTCTCAACCAAAATGAGAACTCTTACAATTCGTGATTCTGGTTCAAGAATAAACCAACCTATGGCTCCCAACGTCACAAACTCTCTATTTATGAATGATAAATCGCTCACAAATAGATTTGGAATGAAGGTACAAGTAATTGAAAATAGGAGATAAGCCCAACTAGACTTGTATCACTAAGAATAATGAACAAAGCAATAATTCGAGTTGCTATCTGATTCTAGGTCATTTTTGTATGTCACTTGATTGCTCTGGAAGTGTATTTACACTTCCTAATATTTCTCTAGCCGTTGTGACTCAAAATATGCTTGTTGGAGTGTGAAATCAATCTTGATTTTCTTTCCTTTTTAGTGCTTACTGGAGTAACAATATTGTCTACTCGAGTAACTCCCATGTTGAAGCTCTGGTGTTGTATCCATCCTTGACTTACTTAAGTAAGAAAATTATTTACTCGAGTAATCGAAGATTTCCAACCGTTGTGCATTAATTTCCTTCCATATTGGTCTTGATTGACTTGGACCTTACAGATCAAAAATCACATCCACTCGAGTGAGAAATGTTTCACCCTAGTAACTCCAGCTTAGCACACATATGGTGTTTCTTAGCCTGTCGCTCACTCGATTAACGCATAATTCCACTCGAGTGACAATTTCCTCTAGGTGAATTGTTGGCTTTCTGGATCACGAGCACTCAAGTAACTTAGTCCAGTCACGGGGACTAGAACGTAATTTTACATAACTTGGGGACCTAACTGTAACTTTGTGTATTTTCTGGGTTTTGCGTCGAGAGCGATAGATTCTCTTTTGAGTTATGCTTTCTATCAACTCGAGGGTCAGCATCTGCATATGCATATCATTCATTCGGTACCGTCACAGTACCAACATAATTTTTCTGATATATGTTATGGATGTATATGTTCCAGCTTCCTATTCCTGCCAACACGATCAGCCACCGAGTGGGGCTTGACTAGATTAGAGGCCAGCAGGACCGGGGTCAGAGAGCTCAGTCAGATTAGAGGTGCCGACATTCATCTATAGGGTAGGGGCCCAGTCAGAGCACTCAGAGTCTTAGCATGGCATAGCTAGTTGGAAATGATTGAGGATAAAGCTCAGGGAGCTTGATTTTCCTTGTACGATCTGTAAGTAGAGGCATTCGGGGATATGCAACAAGGCGATGGGAAACTATTTCTACTATAGACTGCTGAGGCATAAGATAGTAAGGTGTCTGGTAAAGTCGGGTACATGGTCTTAGGCTGGTCAGTCTGCAGTAGGAGGTTCAAATACAGTCAGTACCTGTGCTGGTAGGGGAGCCAATAAAGGTTTTGAGAGTCTCTTTCAAGATGGCCATAGCAGTGGTAGTGGTCAGGCAGCTCAGAGTAGTGCTCCTATAGCAGGGCAGGCATGAGTATATCATCTCAGTCATCAGGAGGCGCAGACCTCCAATGCTATAGTTACTAACACGCTCTCTATTTTTGCTACTTCAGCATATGTACTATTCGACACAAGTGCATCTCAATCATTCATTACTCCATATTTTTTGAGCATACTAGGTTAGTGTTGCGTCCATTGGACAAGTTGTTAGAGGTTTCATCCTCGCTGGGTAGTAGGACGATGATGGGCTCTGGGTTCGGGAGTGCGTGATTTCTGTTGGAGGGCATGACTTGGTAACTGACCTCATCCTATGTGACATAAGGGAGTTTGATGTCATCTTGGGTATGGATTGGATCTCTGATTGGCATCCTACATTGGATTACTTTTCTAAGAAGGTATGTTTTCGACCTCCTGGTTAGGCTGAGTATTGCTACGACAGTGAGCAAGAAAGTGTTGTACGGAGTTATGTGTCAGCGATGAGAGCTGAGAGGATGATCTACCGAGAATGTGAGGCGCACTTGGATTTTGTGCTCACTGAGCCTAAGGGATCAGAGTTGAGAGTGGGAGATGTACCAGTGGTTCATGAGTTTCCTGACGTATTTTAGAGGAGTTACCGGGACTTCCGTATGAGCGAGAAATTGAGTTTGCCTTAGAGGTACAGCCTGGTACCGGTCCGATATCGATCCCACCGTATCGAATGGCACCAGCAGAGCTGACAGAGTTAGAGACTCAGCTGAGGGAGTTGTTAGACAAGGGGTTTGTCCGGCCGAGCGTTCCACCTTGGGATGTATCGGTCTTATTTTTAAAGAAGAAGGATGGGAGTCTTTGCATGTACATCAACTACCATCGGTTGAACAAGGTAACGGTGAAGAACCAATATCCACTTTCGAGGATAGATAATTTGCTTGACCAGTTGTAGGGCGCACAGTGGTTTTACAAGATCGACTTGACGTCAGGATACCACTAGTTGAGGTTTCGAGGTGAGGACATTCCTAAGACGTCGTTTCAAACTAGATATGGCCACTATGAATTTTTGTGAAGTCATTCGATTTGATGAATGCTCCCGCACCATTTATGGATTTGATGAACAGGGCGTTCAGACCGTACCTAGGTCGTTTATCTAAAATTTCTCGAGGATTGCAGCTCCTATGACTCGGTTGATGCAAAAAAGGAGTCAAATTTGTCTAGTCTAATATATGTGAGGATAGTTTTCAAAAATTGAAGAAGTGTTTGACCAGTGCACCAATGTTGGTATTACCATGGAGTTCTAGAGGCTTTCCGGTGTATTACAATGCATCAAAAGTTGCCCTACGTTATACATTGTTGCAACATGGAAAAGTAATCACCTATGCATCAAGACAATTTAAGAGGCACAAGTAGAATTACCCGATGCATGATTTAAAGTTAGGAGCAGTGATGTTCGCACTCAAGATCTAGAGGCATTATCTGTACGAAGAGACTTTTGAGATCTTCACATATCATAAGAGTTTGAAGTATACCTTCGGACAACGAGACCTGAATCTGAGATATAGAAGTTGGGTAAAGTTGTTGAAGGATTATGATAGTGCCATATCATATCATCTAGGCAAGGCTAATGTTGTTGCCAATGCTCTGATATCTCCATTGAGAGGCAACCTATAGTGTCTAAATGGCAACGTCTGATGAAGTCAGGAGTTGAGTTATAGTTTGATGAATCATGAGCGTTGTTGGGTCACATTGAGGTGAAGCCTATCCTGTTGGACCATATTAGAATGGCTCAGAAGGAGGATTCTCAGATTTTGAGCTTTATGGAGAATGTTAAATCCTCTGAGATGCCAGGATTTAGCATTGATGACTCTAGAGTCCTTTGGTTTGGACTAAGATTGTGCGTACTATCTTGGGGTGGCCTATGCGATGAGATTGTGACTGAGGGTCATAGTTCCACATATTCTGTACACCTGGGATACATCAAGATGTATCAGGACCTTCGAGAGTCCTATTGGTGGCCAAGGATGAAGAAGGACATCAGTGAGGTCATCAGTCGGTGTTTGACCTGTCAGCAGGTTAAGTTTGAGCACCAACGACCTTCTGGATTGCTAAAGCAGATACCACTTTCCGTAGTGGAAATGGGATCACATCACGATGAATTTTGTGGTGGGACTGCTAAGAACATCTGCTGGGTATGACTCCATTTGGGTGACTGTTGACCATTTGACGAAGTTAACACATTTTCTCCCTTTTAAGACGACATATGGAGTGGCATGCTTAGCAAAGTTATATATTAACAGGATTGTATGTCTGCATGGTGCGCCAGTCTCTATAATGTCAGACAGAGGACCTCAATACACATCACAGTTTTGGCGTAAGCTATAGGAAGAGTAGGGTACTTGATTGGATTTCAGTACACCTTTCCATCCACAGACTGATGGTCAGTCTGAGCGCAAGATTCATACCTTGGAGGATATGCTGAGAGCGTGTGTTATACATTTTGTTGGGACTTGGGATTCCCATTTGCCTATGGTAGATTTTGCGTACAACAACTCGTACCATTCAAGTATCGAGATGGCACCATACAAGTTGTTGTATGGTAGGAATTGTAGATCTCCACTATGTTGTTCTGAGGCCAGTGAGAGAGAGCCGTTTAGGCCAGATCTTATTTTGGAGACTATTGAGAAAGTTAGGCTGATCCAGTAGGGGATTCAGAATTCTCACAGTCGTCAGAAGCGTAAACATGTGGGGTTTCCAGTCGGAGACCATGTATTTCTTAAAGTATCGCCGATGAAAGACGTGATGAGATTTGAAAAGAAGGGCAAGTTGAGCCCGAGGTACATTAGTCCTTTTGAGATCATCAGCCGTGTTAGAGCCTTGGAATACGAGTTGGAGCTACCATCTCTGTTCGCCTCTGTTCACCCAGTGTTCCATATCTCAATTCTGAGGAAGTATATTTTTGATACATCACATGTTTTGGCTCCTATCATACGACGAGGTTCCGTTGAGGATTGTTGACCGTTAAGTCAAGAGACTCCGGAATAAGGAGGTAGCTTCAGTGAAGGTGATTTGGAGGCACCATTCAGTTGAGGAGGCCAAGAATGAGATATGACATATGTATCCACAGCTGTTTGATTCTTCAGACTCTTGGGTTCGTACCTTTGTCTCTGTTTGTGCATTCCGTTCTGTCTCTGTTCATGCATACTTAGCATTTCGGTCTATGCATCTGTGTTTGCATGTTCTGCATCATTTTTCCATATGAAGCTCGATTGAGATAGAATTGTCTTAGATTCATAGGTTGGTGTTCTGCAATTTATTAGTTGATCTAGAGATGATGATTTAGGTTGGGTGCTTATTATGGATGTTAGTCATTGAGATTTCAAATTATCCAATTTGGAGATCCAGGCTCAATTATAGCGTTGAATTGGCTTGTCCGGAATTTTGAGGACGAATTTCTTTTGAGGGGGAGTATGTAATACCCCGTCGGATTCTGATATAGCTCTCTATGGCTTTTGGTTTCTCCTCGAGTCGATCTTGATCGATTGGAGTGTTGAGTGGTGACTTGTTGTTTTGAGATGTGTTACTCTAGTATGTTGGAATTCGTAACTAAATATGGCATTCATATAAAGAATAACGCAGCAAAAATAACAAAAAAATTTATCCTAGAATTCCATCAAGGATCCATGCACATCAACACAAACGATTAGGGTTAGGGTTTTACCTTGAAAAACCAAAGCTCAATTGTATGAACGAGTGAATTGTTGATGTAGATTTTAATATAAACTCGAAACCCTTTCAACCATATTGCCATTGCGCAAACATGACCAATGTTATCCACACGAATGAACTCTTTGGATGGATGATGCGTACTAGTACTTAAAATCACTATTTTAATTCTTACAAATAATTTTCTCTTTGTTTGTGACACTCACAAATTTGGCTTTGCCATTGCCATGAGCAACAAGACTAGGTGTGCTCATATTTATAGGCATATGGGAAAACCTAAATAGGTGCACTAGGGTTGGCAAAAACTTTTCCTTATTCAAGAAGAATTCGACCACACCAATTTTGGAAAGAGTGTGTGCCAAATTCCTTCTCAAATTGGTGCCATAATCCCTTTCCTTGTCATACAAGGATTCGACCCTTCCTACTCAAGGAAGGGAGGCTGAATTTCCTTTCTTGTTCAAGCAAGAATTCGTCCCTCTTGTTTAGGAGAGAGAGGGCCGAATTTCTTCTAGTCAAACTAGGGTTGCCTCTTCTTTTCACACAAGAATAAGAACTCCTAAAAAGTAGGAGTGGTGGCCGAATTTCTCCTATAGTTTTATTATGTTATTGGACTTTTAATTATATGATACACTACTATTAAATAAATCACTCTATTATTAATATCTATGGGCCTAATTTATGTCACACATAAATAAATCCAAAACAATATTAATAGCTGAAATAAATTAAAAGCCCATCACATTAATATATTATATCTTATATCATAAATAAAATATAAATTATAAAACCCTGAATTATTAATAATTAATCAAATTAATTTTCCTAATAATTCATTTACCAAACGAGAGAACATTTGTAATCCAACCCAATTCATTTTAATGTGTGACCCAATTGGCCCACTCGAAATTGGCAATAGGCCCCATCCCAAACACTTCGGCCCAAAGTCTATAAGCGGCATCTAGTAATACATTATTCCAACCCAAAATTGAGTGCAATCGGTGATTTGATTTGACCTTTCACAGTTTGATATTTAGTCCTTTTGTCTCAAGATAAATATATTAAGCATAAGGCATGGTCACATGTCAACCTTATATTGCTTAATGCATTTCTCGATCCCAAGTAGATTGATATACAAATAACATTGATAAACACTTTTATCAATTCATTCGAGTATGCATACATTCCATCAATCCTACTCATCAAGTGGCCTAAAGATATCACTTTTCATAAGAGGAACAAATCAATCACTCTCACCATTGATGTATACTTAATTTACACATTAATTCAAGCAAGTATTTATCTATTTTCATCCTTTAAATCATGATTTTGTGGCAAAATTCTTATAATGCTTTTGATGATTGTAGGATGATGAATGGAAAAAGGTGCAAAAGGGAAGCAAAATGGAAAGGCTTCCAGAAAACCCATGAAAAGATGAAGAAAATGAATATTTATTGAAGCAGAGAAGTGACAGCTTGCAAAAAGGAGAGATTTCAAGCCATAAAAGTGGCACAACGTCAAACATTATCTTGCACAGTCGTGACACTTGCACGACCGTGCAACCCATAAAAGATGCACCATTTTGAGTCGAAATGTTGCGCAGCTGTGCAACCCAAATGGCACGGCATTGCAAATCGACAGTGAAGAGAGAGAAAGTGACGGAATGTTCTAAAGTTTATGAGGACCGAAGGCATGATTCAATGGCATTTTTTGGACATTTTTGCAAGGGTTAGTGGGGGACCAAGAGGACTATAAATACACCTCTTCCACCCCAATTTTGGGAACCTTGGACATTTGCACATTAAAGGAGAGAATAATTCTCTCAATCAATTCCCAAGGAATATTCAAGCATTGAAGAAGAATTGAAGAGGGCTTTCGTCACCCATTGAGAGAAGCTTTATTCTTTCCCTTTACTTTGTTTTCTTTGTTTAGAATCATCTCTAGGTTTTATTTTTATTGCTCTTTGCTTAGCTTTATAAAGTTTTGTAAATATTCTAGCTTAGATTTTGTGTTAAGATGTAGAGATGTGAATCTTGGATTTACGTTGCTTTAATGGATGATTATTGTTAAGGGTTTTGTGCTTTTAATTTTATATCTATTGTTTTGATGCTTTAATTGTTAAATCTATTGATGGTGATGATTGTATGACTTGTTATTGATTGAATGATGTTGAGATTCATGACCTCAATGTTGTTTTTGACACACCTAAGTGATGAATTGAGAGATGAAGCTTGGGTTAGGTCACAAGCATGTAACTTGTATGGTTTTAGGATAGGAATATACATATGCCTACAAGTTATTCGATGAAATTTCTCAATGATCCTAATGGGTCTAATTTGACTAGGTGAGAACGAAATGACCCACCTAGAGAGTGTAGCCACTGCTTGAGTGACCTTGAGAGAGGCCTTGGGTTATCTTTGTCAAGAGAACATTCACACCCATTTGTTAAAATCCAATTTCATTCATTATTGCAACTAAATTCTTGGTTTTATCTCGAAGCCCGAACGTTTTTCGATTATTGAGTATTTGCATTTTATTTTATTGCTTATTTTTACTTCTAAAACCCCAAAAACAACTTGATGTTTTGATTTGCTTTTATCTTTTTAATTGACCACAATTAGACAAATTCCATTGGGTTCGACATCCCTTGGAATACTCCTTGGTAAAACTACATCGATTCTAGTACGCTTGCCAGAGGTTTATCAAGCTTTCGGCGCCATTACCGGGGAACGGCGTATTTTTGTGGTCATTTTTATTTTTGTTTTATTTACTTGTTTGCTCTTTTTCCCTTGTAGGTATTTATGCTTTTGGGATGCACTAGGAGCTTGGAAAATCAAGAACTTATCCCTTTGATCCCCGAGATAGAAAGAGTTTTGAGGGCAAACCAAGCCAATCGAAGAAGATTAAGGATGGAAGGGATAGTAAGACCTCGAGGTGAGGTTGAGGATGCTAGAGTTGAGCAAGCTCAAGGAGGTGGAAATGGGCACCAAATAGGGGGGTCGAATGAATACGAGGGAGATATAAAGGCCGATCATTAGGGCATCTCCTTCGTGCATTAGATTGAGATCAGCGACAATGAACTATGAGTTGAAGATTATTCACTTCACCATGCTACCATCATTTCATGGCTTGCCATCAGAGGATCAATTGACCTTCTTAAGAGAGTTCTGTACGACCATCCAAACATTCCCTTTACAAGGTTTGGTTGAAGATGACTTGAGGATGAGATGCTTTCCATACATTTTGAAGGATCGGGTTAAGTCTTGGTTGATCAAATTATTGGAAGGTTCTCTTGGCTCTTGGGAGGATGTCTATGACAAATTCATGATGAGGTACTATTCCCCACAAAAGACTATTAACCTTAGAAGCAAGATATGCTAATTTTTTTAATTGGATGGAGAACCATTCCATGAAGCATGAGAGAGCTTCAAGATGCTTCTCACTCAATGCCCTCACCAACAATTCTCTTTGGCGTTGCTTACCCAATTTTTCTATGATGGACTCACTATGCATGGGCAAACCATAGTGGATATGGCTTCGGGTGGCTACTTTGGAGACAAGACCGGCGAAGAGGTTTATGACATTTATGAGATGTTGGCAATAAATTCACAGCAAAAAGCAATTAGGAGACGAAGAGTGGGCATGCATGAGGTAAATACTTCCACTTCTCCCAAATTAGCTTCAATGGTTGATGAATTGTCTAGGAATATGAATTTGTCAATTAGGACGAATGCCTTGGTGAATGAGAAATGTGCTTATTGAGGAGACATGATGGCAATTATATTGAGAAGTTGTAGAGAGCTTGAGGAGCTAAGTGTGGGGGAGAAGCCCCAAGTTGAGAAGGGTGAAAATGTGGTACTTGAAAGGAAGAATTATGAGAAACATGAGGCAATTTTACAAAAGAAACCTGCTCACCAAGAGGAATTCAAGCCTTATGTCACACCTATCCCATTTCCCCAAAGACTCGAAGCTCAAACAAAATATGCCAATTTTATGAAGTTCCTTGAGATGTTCAAGAAGTTGGAGTTGAACATACCATTCTTGAAGGCCATTTCTCAACTGCCAAATTATGCTAAATTCCTAAAAGAGCTAATGGCCAAGAAGAAGTGGTTGGAGGAGTATGCTATGGTGGCACTCACATAGGAGTATAGTGTGGTTTTATTGACCAAATGCCCTCCAAAGCTCAAGGATCCGGGAAGCTTTATCATTCCATGCACCTTTGGTAAATTGTCAAATGTTGATTCTTTGTGTGACTTGGATCCATCGGTCAACCTAATGCCTTGATCCATCTATAAGAAGTTAAGGATTGGAGAGCTAACGCCTACAACCGTCAAACTCCAACTTGCGGATCGATCAATCAAGCAACCTCTTGGAGTTATGGAGAACATCTTAGTAAAAGTAGGTAAGTTCTTATTTCCCACTGATATTTTTGTTTTAGAGATGGATGATGCTTGTGACACCCAAATCATATTACCCTTTTTGGCAACCGAAGGGGTTTGCATTGATTTGACTAAGGGAAGTATAATCTTTAGAGTGAGGGAGTGCATATGAAGAGTTTAATATTTCTAAGAATGTGCATACTCAATTGTTTGATCATGATAAAAATAGGGTGCATTCTTTAGAAACATGTTGCATGATCTTTAAGGATAGATCTCTAGTGTGTCCAAAAGAAAGATGGCTTGATGATGAACACATATTCATACGTATTTATGTGCATTAATTTATATTGTTTTCAATACGAATTGAGTGTTTGTCATTAGTTTTGGTACTTCTACACTTTATATTGTGTTTTCAGGTTAATTGATGATGTCTTGATGAAACGAAGGAAAACAAGTCGAAATGGGACTTGAACGATGACATTTAAGGCATTGGGAGTGAGACACGGTCTTGGAATGACAAGACACGCCTGTGGGAAACTTGAGGAAGCAAAACCGTAAACAACTGGGCACACTCGGACATAAATCTTCAGTCCATAGCCGTGGGAGTAGCCGTGTAACTAGCTGGAACATGACAACCAAGGGACACGGACAGAAATGTAAGCACACGGTCAAAGTAGCCATGGACACGGACACAAAGCCGTGTCTGTGTAGCTGGGCGTTGAAGAAAAGAACAACACATGGACATAAGTGATATTACACGGAGAGAAACCGCGTCTGTGTCTTATGTACAAGTGCGGAATTGAAGGAATTTTGGTTGACACGGACGGGAGCTGCTTGGGCACAGTCGTGGCCATGCCCGTGTGTTATTCCAGATGCCTTAAATCGCCTATTTAAGTGGGTTTCGGCATTCATTCAAAGGGGCAGTCGACTTGGAGACAAAAATATACATCTTTAGAGGCCAGAGAACGTGGGAACAAAGAAGAACATCGTTGGGCATCAAGAACGAAGGGATTTCGTGAAGAATTAGAGGATTCAATCATGGGTTTTCCTTCTGTCTCAAGATTTCTCTTTGATATTGTTGTTTATCTCTCCATAGTTATGAACTAATTATATTGTGTACCTAGATGTGATGAACCTTAGGTAGATTATGTGATGTTGGATTATGTTATTCATTTAATTGATTTATGGATTGCGATTCAATTATGATTTATAATGCGTATTGTTGAATTGATTGTTGCTAGCCTTTCGATTCGAATATTGTTTCATGCATGTGCAATCGAGAGATTCTGTGTATGATAGAGCGCTCATAATTGAGAGGAGGTGCATGCAATCCTAGAGATAGGTCGACATAAATCGTCTGGATTTGGGTCAAACTGAATAGTGAAATTCATAGTGCAGTGTGTTAAAGCAACGATAGGTGTTTTAATTAGGAAGAGATTCTGGTTAATCAACCTAGTCGTTAGACATTAGCTAACTATACCTTAGGAATTTCCACTGTCCAATTGACTGAATGATTGTTTGAATAGCGAGTCTTTATTACTTAATTC
>CAODLS010688257.1:0-14569 GCA_948243855.1 Flueggea neowawraea
TAAAGACTAACTTTTTTGTATTTGCGACTTTTGGAAGATGGACCCTTGATGTCCATGCCATGGCTACCAGCATAGTAAAGCCCTCCTAGTCTTACAAAGCTGTACACTTTGTCTCTGCATCTTCCTGTCACTATTGCAGTTGGAAAATATCTTGCCACGTCCCTTACAGCTTCTCTCATCTGTTTTTTGTTTCCAACAAAAAGGAAGAAGAAATCATTATATGGTTCTTATCAATTTGAAAGAAATTATATTGAGGAGGCAGAGATGAAGCTAAATAATTACTTCATTGGTCATGATTGCTCGATCAGGGTCTTCAACAATGGGGGATAGTGTGCCATCGTAATCAAGAAACATCACAATTTGTTTTCCCTTTGATGCATTCGCTATTTGCTCGAACATCCCTAAAGCTGATGGGTGATTTACCTGTTCATGAAAAACAATATTCACGAGCAAGCACATAACAGAGGACAAAACCAATTACAAAATACTGAAAAAAAAAACTTACAATCCAAGAATTTCTTCCATCTGATTCGGACAAAGAAGCCGCGGATTTGATGCGGGTTGGAGACGAATCTCGCATGGAGTCAACCCAAGCACTGACCTTAGCTCCTCCACCTCCAACACCTTCTAGTTTCTTGGTGAACTTCTTGCGAGCTAACAACAATGGCTTTTGCACAACCGGAGAAAACAGAGACTTAGGCAAAGCCACCGAGAACGTTATATCAAAACAGGGCTTCGGGTCACTCACTGCCACATTCTGGTTAGTCATTTTCAATTTAACTGCACACATTCAAAAAGACTCCAGTAAAAACCAGCGCTGATTCGCGACAGGAAGGCCACTTTGCTACCTACAATAAGAGAACAAAAGAACAATGCGAATACCTGAGAGAAAACAGAGAGGATACAAGAAAGAGGGAAGATTGAGGGGTTAATATAGGGAAAAGAAAAGGTGAAAAAAGAGAGGTGCACTTGGTGAGAGGAAGGTGGGGTTGGGTTGGGGTCGCAACACAGAAATTGAGACACGATGATACAACTGGCGAGAGGACGTGTTGTCAATTTATAAACTTGGTTTTCACTTCGGCAAAAAAAAAAAAACTTGGTTTTCACGGCACTAACTGACTAAACCACCACACACATCCCTGCCCTTCTTGTACTTTTCAAGCCACAAATTACTTGATTATTATTTTCTTTTCTTTTTCGAATATGGAGTGGCCTTTCACTGGGGACCCCCCCTCTGATCCCACCGCCATTAGAATATTTTCTTTTCCTTCTTATTGACAACGAAATATTTTTCCAAATCACCTCACTTGAGGAATATTAATGTGGCTTCTTAATTCTTATTAGTCTGGTCCTTCCCTCTGTTTTTTTTTATTTGATTAAACCAGATGTTTTAGGAGTTTTGATTTTATTGTTATTCTCTTCTTCTTTTTTTAGTTTATACAGTCAAATTATTAAGGACTCTAGAAATTTTTGTATCTGGTAAGGATTTTACCCCCACAAGAGTTTTACCTAATTTGAATCCAACTAATCGGATATTAAAAATTATTTGAACACTGGATTATTTAGGAAAAAAAATGGTAATTGTTGACAAGACGAATTCAACTTTGAACCTCAAAAAATTGACAATATATTCAATACGTTTAAGATCATTTTAACCTTGAATATTTACAAAAGTCTAAAGCGAAAAAAGGAAATTAAAAATAACTGGTATCTTGTCGTAAAAGAAACAATTTTGTAAGGAGAAGTTGAAAAGGAGATACCGGATTTGGTCAATTCATGAGAAGGGAAAAAGACTGTTCAAGCACAATATCCTGAAGCACTTAATAACACAAAATGGCTGTCAAGGATCACTTTTACACATCTGCTCTAGTGTATTTTCATGTCATTTTAATTCTTTTTATTTTTTTAGAAGAGGTTTGAATGAGCAGTATAATTTCAAGTATATTTCAAAAGCATGTAAACAGGGTGATTCTCTTAGTGTCGCACATTTCATACATAACGTCATAAGTTTTATAGATATTTGAACTTGAGTAGTTGTTTAAAAGATTTAAACTCTCATCCAACTTTGGTGGTGAATTTTAATAATGAAAGAGAAACCTTGTCTACTTGTATGGCTTTTTACCACTTGTGTTTTCGTCTTTTTTTGTTTGTCGCCGGTAACAAAACCACACGACTTGTAGTTCTAGCTTTCTTGCAATAATAGATTAATAGTTACATGAATTTCTCTACCAATTGGAAAATACTTCTTCTAAATTTTTGTCTATTTGGTAAGAAGCCTCATGAGTCTCATTTGCATAGTAAAGAATGAATTTGTCCGGAAAACACGTTGAACGTAACAACAATAGATGTTTCTTTCTTGTTTCTTTTAAACATTGGTCATGTCACAACGTCAAACAATAAAATTCAAAGCAAGAGCATGAATCTTTCTATGAAATTCTATGATAAAATTCAACGTCTAGAAAAATACTAAAACAAAAAAATATTCAATACAAATAATTTAAAGACAAACTATAGAGAAATTATTTAGGCACTTAAATATAATTTGTTGTTAACATCATTTTCCTTTCAAAATCAACCACAAAGATTGCCTCCAATCATAGCTTAACAAAGCAATAATGATGGACAGGTACAAATTTGGCAGGTACATTCTCTAGCACTCAAAATTTCTTATAAATAGAAAAAGATTGTGGTAGTACATATTAGTGCACAATAAATACCGGCATGCAAATTGGTAAAGACTGGTGGGGTAAGGGTGGCAATAGTCAAAGGAAGACTGAAATTATATGATTTGAACCGAACCAAAAGAAACTTTCCAACCATGTGGTGTACTAACTCTTCTTGGAAGGATTCTAATACAATTATTATCAAACACACAAATTGTATTGTAGCGTTAAATTAGTAGAATTGGGAAGAAAAAAAAATAAAACCCCGCCCCCTTGTAAATTTGTACAGGGATAGTGAAAACTAGCAGCCCCTAAAACCTAAACCAAGCATGGTTTGAATCAAAACTAGGAGCTTCTTTTGTGGTTTTGTCTTAGAATTATTTTCGATATTAAGTAAGACCATTATTATGTGTTTCTGTTGACTGTTGTATTACGTATGTGAATCCAAAGCCTTGTTATGCATGGCACGTATATCTTTTTTCTGTTTCATGTCCAAAAGGTCACCAATCAATTAAACTTTGTACTCTTTTATGATTTTATTAGTCATTTGATTAATCAGATCCGACTTGGCATTGTGTAATTAACATGTCAAAGTATATATTAAAAAAGATTTGCTAACAAAGAAATGGAAAGATCACGGGTCGACATTGTTGAATTTATAAAGCATCTAATTTATACAAGTGAATGGTACAATCAAGTGACGTTTTCTGTTTTAAATTTCATGGCGTTCAATAACAAATAAGTACTAATATTAATTTGTACTTTCATGCAACACATTAGTTTTCTCTTGGCAGCTTTATAATTTTACGCGACAATGAAGAAAGATGGTCGAAGTTTCTGAACACGATGTGTACAATTTCTTCCCCTTTTCTCTATTTTTTTTTATTTACTTTCACTTCTTGATCAATTTTTATAGTAAATAGGTTAATTAATATAGTTCGTAAACCCTAGTGGGAATGCACTTTGACAGCGAATAATAATATTATACGAATCAACTGAAATTTCATGGCAATAGCAATGAGAACCAAGTGACAACATTTTTCAACGAAAGGTTAAGGAAAAGGAGAGAGGAGATTAGAAGAGATGACTTGAAGAATTTAAGAACCACTGACCTTGATTACAAGTTAATCAGTCATTATCAAAGACTTAACTGAATCTCCCAAGTAAAATTAGAAGAATCTAATACGTGTAACAAACACAACTAACGGACCAACCGGCCTTGGAAAAAGAATATAAGCATGAGATTCGTCAAGCATCAGGATATTTTTGAAAAAAAAATAACAATGTCTTTTGATAGATGCAAAATAAAAAATTAATTTCACAAAAAAAAGAATTATACATAGGATGAAAAAATTTTAATTCATTTTTTTGATAATGAAGCTATGTATGCTTATGCGTCCAACTTCAGCATCATATTGCAAAACAAGAAACGATTACTGTAAATATCATCAGGGTAAAGTCTAAATTTTCAGAGAATTTCTACTTACATAAAATTTGTTCAGATGCAAATGTATGGACAAATTATGCTGGAATACATAGAAAAATATAATCAAATTTTATATACAGCTGTTGATATATTTGTATTATAGAGTTAATTGCTCCATCTAGCAACCATCAAAATTTAATTGCTTAATAAATCGAATAAAATGGGTTTTTTCTTCTAATCTGAAAAAAAAAAAAAACTCAACACACATAGGAAAAAAGAAACTCAACACAAATAAAGATTAAGAAAAGAGAAAAAAATATAGTGTATTTAGTTAACATGCGCATGCTGAAATGAAAAACTTGATTTTGTCAATATAATTGTCCTGCCTACTCCTCTTCAGGCCAATCTAATTGAGTTGGAAAAGGTAGGTGTTATTTCTGAGTCAAGTCAACTTAATTGAGTTGAATTTTTTTTATTTCTCGTAAGATGCTTTGAACGAGTTTCAACTATGAGAAACACCTTTAAGCTTATACTACGTCTAGATTAATCCCCGTTCGCACCGATCCGACCTATGAAAGGGTAAAGTATTGGCTATTGTGGTGGTTCCATACCAGAGCAAAAAATGAACCCAAACCTCTTTTAAAGAATGAGAGTGTCGGACCAATCACACCATTACATATGGTTTAATTGAGTTGATTTTAAGGGTGGGTAAGACGTTTATTCAAAAATAAAAATAAAAAGTTTTGAGCATTGAACACTTGACGAAGTTTGAGCCGAGTAAAAAGAGTACTACTGGCTCCACATAAGCAGCCAGTCAATCTAGTTGCTGACTGCTGTAACAACACTGCCTTACAACTCATCACTCAAAGCCAAATAAGCATGTTTTACAAGTCTCAAATCAAATTCCATATCACCAGCCACTGCCCACATCTTTCAAGCTAGGACTAGCCTTTAATTGCACGTAATTCAACATTGTTAATATTGATCTCATGATTTAACTAAGCAATAGTGTTAATGTCACATATCAACAGTCTGGCAGCACCATAATTGAGATTCATTTCTCACTTGAAAGATTTATGATTACTTTCATAATTGTACTGGCTTCGCGCCAACATTTCACTAGTTATAATTAGCAAGGAAAAATTGTACCCAATTCTCCTTATAAGTATAATTGGGTAATATTTCCCCACAAAATACTTTTTGGTTAGAGTTGACCTTAATTTTAAGATGACATCTATGTCCACCTATAAATGTTGGGTTTTCTAAAAATGTTGAATTTTTCAAGTTAATCTTTTCTCTGTTAAGTGAATAGGTTTTATTAGGTAAAATCTACAAAGGGTTGGATTAGCAGAAAAACAAGAAAAATCTCATGAAAAAGAAGGGGGAAACCTCCAAATTACATTTGTTCCAAATTGCAAATGGTTTCAAGGTATCTATACTCATCGTAGTTCGAGAAGTTAAGAAACTTACGCTTACATTTTAACAAAAACACACAATGCAAAATACATTTAGAAATAACAGCATCTCGAGAGGAGTCAGTTTGCAACAAGATCCTGCGATTCCTTGCTTTCCAAATTTCCCATACAAAAAAGCAGTCAAAAAGATCTCCAAAAGGAACGCTGCAATTTACCAGACCAAAATGTTCCATTGGCTCGAAGAAATCCAGAACGATTTGTGGTATAGGGTATGTGCTATTTCTTTAAACCGACTAGCTAAATACTTGTAGCGACACTAGCTGGTATGTATCCGTACTTATTTTAAACTTATTATGAGACTTTTCATTAATGATTGTACATTTCTCTTGAAGAAAAAAAAAAGAAGGGTTTATGCAACAATTATAAGAACCACACTATTAAAAAAGGAAATCCATAAATCTTCTTCTTAATTTCTAAAGCCAATAGCATTTAAGTGAGTGCATACGTTAATGCTTCGTCGTGTTGGATTGAGGCTCAAACAAAAAAAAAATCCAAGTCCATGTATAGAAAAGGCAAAGTGCAAAAGTAAAATAATTTTTGTGCAACTTTGCAGTTCATAAAATTGTTTGTGTTGGAAGATCAGTAATGAGTATGTTTAGAAAATAGAAAGAGCAGGACACATATGGTTGGCAGGGACACGAGCGGCGGGGCCTCCAAAAAGTGCACGGCGGTGGAACTGCCACATGGCCTTCACTTTGTCTCTGAAGCCCCCTGATTTTCTTTCAAACTTCAGCTCGCCTTCGCAACTTTCTGGGTCGACGCTTTGAGTTAGGTATCCACCTGCTTTCTACGTAATTTTGTTTATTTATTATTCTTTACTGTCTTTTTTTTATTATATTGATTTGATAGCTGAGACGTTTTGTCAAGCATCACAAAGCAAATTCCCCTCCTAATGTGTTTGATTATTATGACCATATTTTATTTTCTGTTGCACTAACTTAAGACGTAACATTTTTGGATTAAACTGAAATATAGGTACTGAAAGATCGAATAATAATTCACACTGATAGACCATTTAATCAGCAAAAACGAAGAGCAGATTGAGATTCTACCTCAATTACAGCAAGAACAGAAAAGGGCCGCCACTGAATAGGATCAATGTAATTCTCTATAATTGAACTTGAACTACAGTCTTTAAGGACGAGAACAATTGATTGATGCGCTGTCTAAAAGCCTCCTAAATAAGAAGAACTGTTTTTCTTTCTTCTTGCTATGAGAAAGGCGTGGTTTTTGAGAGAGAGGGAAAGAAAAGAAAGCGATTTTTATTTCTCTGTCTTTCTTATCTCTTATCTGTCTTTCAAAACACAAATAAGATTATAATCTAAACTAAGGTTTCCTACTTATATCAAGTGAGTGGATCTTAGTTGGGCCTTTTTATTCTAATTGGAAAACCCGCAATTAATCACCAAATAATCAATTGGGCTTGGTCAGTCGACTTGACAACTGACGAATTCGAGTTCCACCAATTAACGTTATTGGTGGACCCGATTTTTCAATAGAAAGTATGCACAGGCACATTGTTCTTTATTAGCGGTATTCTACTGGTTCTTCCATTTAAAAAAAAAAAAGAGTAGTCTTAGAGCATATCTAATGGTGCTATGTATTTTTAGCTAACATTTTTAATAAAAATAGATAGCATCATTAATTATATAGATTGAAAATAAATTGTTCTTTCCAATGCTACTCTCTACTCAACTCTTTATTTTACTAAAATTCATAAAACATTTAAAGGTAATTGATAAATGCGAATAGAATATATATATGAAAAGAGAAAAATTCATTAATGGTAGACCAAATAAAACGTCATTTTACACTCAAGGAAAATGACTAGTCTAAACCATTTAGTAGAGCATCTCCAATGCTCTCTTTAAATTTGCATTCTTTTTTATTAGGAAGAGTTAATCACTAAAATTCAACTCCAAACCACTCTTGATATGGCTCGTTGTCTTTAAAAATAAAATAGATAGTGAATTTCACTAATTAGAAATAGATAGTCAGAATGACTCTTTATTTTGTATGTCATTAATGAAATCTATATACCTTATTTTCTCTTTATTTACTTCCTCTTAAATATTCATTTATTTCTCCAAATCACCATTTATCTCTTCCAATTTTATTTGTTATTATATGATTTTACGTACTTGAGTTAAAGAGTCACATTGGAGTCAAATATATTTTTCACTCTTTATACTTGAAAATTATTAATTATACTCTTCATTTATACATTAACTATAAAGAGCATCATTAGAGATGCTCTTATATTATTTTTAAAGATAAATAGTGGAATAAAAAGAGAATTGAAAATGTTTTTTGATGAATAACTCTTGATTATAAAGAGAAATAACAAATTAAAGAGAGTATTGAAGATGTTCTTATATCCATTAGCAAAATAAAAAATAAAAAAATTATTTTCAGAAGCCATCAAGTGTATTAAATGAGTATTGATGATCAATAAGTCTGCTCCTACTTCGATTAAACGTGACATTTTAACAACTCAAGAACTATTGAAATTGAGTAATGTCGGCTCAGCTTGGTGTTTAAGTGTTGAATTGGAATCAGAGAAGGTTTTTGAATTCAAAGGTTTTGACTTATGAATAAAAAGGTACCATGCGACGACGCTTTGGTTCAAAGTGCAGCTTTCGGTTTTCTTCTTTTTGCAACTTTTCTTTTTCAATTTGGACCACTAAATTTTGGTAACAAATTATCGAACAGCTTTACAATAATGAATGTGAGACTAGAATTTGGTGTTTAATAAATTAACTAGAAGGACTTCTCTCATTTATTTCAAGGATTTATGATATTTTTATCCTTAATATGATATTGTGTTTTTACATTTTCATCATAATATTTAAATTTTATATCAACCTTTGTAATTATTAATAAATTTTATCATTAGTTAATATCTTATTAATTATTTCATTAAAATGGGGTTCATATATGACAATAATTAACTTGTTCACGTGGTACATAACTATAGTAGGAAAATTACAGTCACCTACTTGGTAAGCATTGGGAATCATATCTAATTCCCTATCTAGTTTACGCGCTAAATGGAATTTGCTACAATTGGTCAAAGATTTGGCATATTTAAGTTTTTGGAAATAAAACTCGTTTAATATATTATCACACGAGCCGATAAACTAAATGACTTTGAGGATGTCTAGGGCCAAGAATAATTCCTCCTCCTGGTCATAGTTTCAATAAAAATTTCGAATCTAGCCGCACCATATTCTTGCTCTTGATCCAAAGAATCGAAACCAGGATTGGATTTAAGGTATACATTAGGGCTAATTTTAACTTTACAGGAAAAAAAAATTTGAATTTATAGCTACACGGGTTCAAAAATCAAATTACAAACTGTTTTCTTCAAAATTACATGAATGTTACTTTTTCCAAAATTACAAAAGGACTATGTTTATATTTTGTTTGCTTATTGTTTTTTTTTTGTTTTTTTTTCTTTTTATTTAAAGATTGCTTAATTTTGTTTATATTATGTTTTCATTGTGTTTTTTATTTTGTTTTGAGTTTTATTTTTTTTAAATGAACTATCTATTGTTTGATTTCATTTATTTTTTATAAATGGCATATTTTTTAGTCAAAAATAAAATTAAAACAAAAACTAAACCACCAAAAAAGACACATTGTTTTTATTTTATTTGTATTTTTTTTGAGTTTGTTTTCTTCAAATATCTCTCACTTGTTTGATTTCATTTTGTTTACATACAGCATGATTTTCTAGTTAAAAATAAAAATTAAACCAACAAAAAATAACCCATAATTAGTATATTTAATAAAATAAAAAAATAACTACAAAAAACCAAATAACAATAGAATAAAAATTCATAAACGTAGATCTTGGGTGTCCAAAATAAAGCATTCACTTTCATTTTTTATATATATAATATATATAAAACTAAAACTAAAACAAAAATTAAAACGAATTAAAAAAAATAGTGGATAATAAATATCTTTAGGAAAATGACAATAAAAAATAGAATATAAATATATGTGCTTACATGCTTAGATGGAGGTACTGTATACGTAAAATATTTAAATTCGTATAACCATGCGTGTAATTTCATAAAATAAAACTGTAATTTGAACATTGGAATTGTACAATCTTAATATCAATTTTTTTTCTACCGTTCACACGTTAATTACCCTATACATTATACTCAGGTCTTAAATTAGTACATATTCCTTTCTTTTTAAAACAAAAATGCAAGAAGCTCCGACGATTTTTTTTCTTCTTTTGATGATTTTATCCCTTTCCCTAGGTAGATCCTTTATTTGGTTTACGTTTCCTTTTATTTTTACAAAAAAAAAAGAGTATAAATGAATCAAATATTGATTAAACAAGTTATATATGAATAAGGGGAAAAAAATTTAAACTATGGATCTGTCAATTAATCTATTGCAATGATATTGATTTTTTTAGTTCTTGCAAGATGATAACGGATTGTTTATTTTAACCAGATTAAGTAAAAGTAACTAAATTACATATTGATAACTTATATAATAAAAAAATGGAGAAAATAGTATAAATTAAAATATGTCATAAATATAGCAATATGTTGGTAGATGTGCTCGAAACAAACATCCTAAAAATTCTACACGGAATAAAGGGAATACATAAAATTCCAGAATGATTATAATGTGAATGTCGGTTATGAGAGGATGAGAATAATAAGAGGATGCTGCAAGAATATTTTATTTTCTTACAAATGGTCTTATATGTGTAAATAACGTTATAGATGGCCAGAACCACAACCGACTTTCATCAGAAAGCAAATTTGGACGGATCAATTATTGGTTTTAGTTAAAGATACTTGAAACATGAAACAATGATATAGGTAACTCGTATCTGTCGTTGCGTGCGTTAAGGACTAATCACTATCAATCTTGTCTTTTGCACTAACTCAATTATGTTAGAAGATAATAGTTCGAATGTACAAGATAATGAAAAATGTGCATATAAGACAACATTTTTCATGATTTTTAATTAAAGTTAACAACCTATGAACTTGTTCGTATTGCTAGTAAGCTCATAATCCTATGCATACCGCACTTCAGCTAAATTTTGATCCACTGCACTTATCAGAAGAATTAGACACGCCGACTCATATAAGTTCTTGAATTTTTTAACGTAATTTTATTTAGGACACACTTTATAAAAAGAATATTGGTCATTAATTTACAGTAATTCAATGTGGGATATTTGACTAAAGTTTCAACACATGTGAAAATTAAGCTGATTTTTTTTAATTAAACTGAAAATGCAAATAACCAATGAATTTGTAACTCGTTGATACTGAAATAAACTTCAATATTAAGAAATCGTAAGTTTGATTTTTAATGAGAACAAATAAAATGATTATAATGAAATGGAGAGTGGAAAAGACATCATAATATACGTTGCAATAATCTTGAATAATTTCATCATAGTCAATTATTGACCATAACCAACTAGCTATGGCGTTAACTTGACACAAAAACACTAACAAAAATATAATCTTAAGTGGTGTCAAATTTGCAATAATTTATGAATGTGGTTGGTTCAAAAATCTGAACTGAAATAATGTTGTCGAAGCCCTCAAAAAACACTACCAAATAAAAAATGGTTAGATTGAGTGGGCCGCCAAATAAACAAAGACGACACTTATTGACTGAAGTTGCGATGAATTAAAAAGCTGAAAACACATCCACAAAATGGAGATTGGTGTGTCTAGAGCTCTCTAATAATCAACTTGCAAAACCTAAATGACCCAAAATGGAAACTGGCGTAAATCGAATTTGGCAAGAAAAAACCAACCGAAAAGAAATCCTACGACTGTCAGTTAAGAAGGTGGGGCCCGTTTGGACCAGACGCCGCGAGGGCAAAAGGTGGGGTCCAACCTCTTATTTGCTTTGGATTTTTTTAATATAAAAAAGTATGATTTGACATGTCAAATTGGGCTTGGCAATGATTCATGTTGGGCCCACAAATCATGCTATTAGTGCTGAACCCACTTTGATAGCCACCATGAGCACCACCCTCCACCACTGTCTCCGCCCCCACCACCACCCCCACCTTCCTGTAATCTGGATATCCTCCTCTTGTTTCTTTTCTAGATTTTTATGCCTTTTTTTATTCTTCTCTTGTGGGTCTTTCTCTTTGTTACCTGCACCAGTTTTAAAGTTGGTTGTTGTTATTTTTTATGCCTTTTTATATAATCTAGTGTTCTTCAAAATTATTTTCTTTTTCTTAACAAGTTTTTCTCCAAAATTAAGCTGTATGCCAGCTTAAATTAATACCATTAATAACTTCCATGTCCATGAATGCTTGAAAATATTTGAAATATCGCTTATTATACTAGTTCTTACCTTAAACCTAAAATCTCATAATTCTAAGTTTTGATATTTACTAACTGGGCTATTCTAATTTGATTACTCAACATAATTGTGATATAATATTATGAATACATGTTAATTTCTTAATGCTACATTGTTTGCTCAGTATATTTTGATAAATCAAAACGTAGCAAATTCAATTCAAAGTTTTCTTTTCTTTTAACTAAAGCTTTGTGAAAGAGAAAAGATATATAAAAAACTTATTTTTTTTACGTTTAGTTATTTTAATTGTTTCCACTATGGATCAAATTCTAAATTTTTTAGCGTTGAATTTGACTTTAATACTAATGAATTATAAACTGAGTGATTATGGAGCTTATAATTTGACTTTTGGCCCCTACAAAAACCAAGGTCCCTTATAGATGTAGCAATTTGGCATGCACACTTGATGATGGGACTGATTTGGATCCGCCATATTCTAATTTTCTTCAACAAATGGTTTTTGAGATGATTGAAATTAAAAAGCATGGAATTGGAAGATTCACTCAATCTCGCAGCTATTTTATTCCCCGTCTTTGCCCCTACGCATGCAAAGAAAGATTTCTCGTGACCTTTATGCCCTGCCCAGAATTTTACGAAGATTGGATTAAAAGTAGAACAACTTGTAGGGTTTGTTCTAGACTTGGAATTTGAGCGTCGATCATAGCCATAACCAATACAAAGTCTATAGCTTAGTTCTCTTTTTCTATACATTAAAAGATCAATTTGATAGTACTTAGGTGAATAAAGCACCCCATCAACATTATTGCTCCAATAATTTATTGTTTCTAATGATGCTAGGCAATATATAAATATATCGTTGATTCCACTCTATTTTAATTAAGATCTCAAAAAAAGTTTATTTTGTGTTGTTTTCTTCTTCTTCTACTCTCTCTTTAACCCTTTATTAGTGCAAAGGGCACCATAGCAAAGATCACCTAGCTAGGGTTTAGGTTTAATTTAGAAGCGCAAAAAGAATTAAAAGAACAAGTGAGATTAATTGGAAAATGATGTTGGTCCAAAGTTGAATTGATCGTCCGGATGTACTGTGAAGGCACGTAACACGTAATCCACCTTGTGAACAGTTACTTTTATCAATCTTCAGCAGCATTATCATTCCTGCTTCGTCATCGGCGTGTGGAAAGTGGATACACTTGGTTATCTATTTTTATCCTTTTAAGATTAGGTCACTAAGGATTAACATCACATCTAAAAATTTGAACTTCCATCCCTAATTGTTTTTTTGGAGACAGATAAATGAACGTTTCTAAGTTAAAGTTAATTCAATAAATGTCACAATCATCTAAGAGCATGCTCAATGCTACTCTTTATTTTTTAGTGTATTTTTTGTATAAATAAAGAGCATATTTAAGCATAAAAAAAATAAAAATTGTCTCCAATGTGTTCACTAAAATTAAATATTTTTCTTTTAGAAGTAGAATAAAAATAATAGAAAAATAAATAAGAAATAAGAAGAGTAATATAAATATTATGTAAACTTGAATCTCATTAATAACATAAAAGATAAAGAGTGAATTTGGTTATCAAATGAAAGAACACGAATATCATACAAATAGACATTATACTAGGTAGAAATCATACAGGGATCAAGAACATATCTCGAACCAATAAAGGCAACAATGAACGGCGGAGAGAATAAGATCTTTGTAAGTCTCTACAGTAGAACCACGATCTCTACGAATATGTGAATCACCAATTTTAGGCCATTTGGATGCCTTCTTGAGACTGAATTGACTGAAGAAAAGAGGGTTGACTCCTACTGATCTTCCTTGAAGAACGTGAAAGTGAGAGTGTGGGAGAGAGAAGAGACAAAAATGTGTTTCTGTTGTTGGAGAGAAAAATGTGATTTTTCTCTAACTCTTATCTGTCTTTTTAAAAGCATATAAGGAAATTATCATTTAAATGAGCTTCCTTTTAATTGGGCTCATTTAACTCAATTAGAAAAATCACAACCAAATAGAATTAATTGGTTGGGCTCGTCAGTTATTTAGTGACTAACGGACTTGAGTTTCATCCATTATCATCATAGGCGTATTTAATTTTCCAACATCCAAATTTGGAGAGTCAAAATCACTCTCTAATTTAAATTTAAAATAAAAGAGCATACCAAGAGACTCATTGGTGTTGCTCTCTACAATATTATATTTAATTTAATTTTGTTCTACTATTTATCTAAAAATTTGAACTCAATTTATTTTTTTCTCAATAATTAATATTTTATTGTCTAAATATCAAACTTATTTTTGAATCTGGACAATAAAATATTAATTATTAAGAAAAAAAAGTAAATTGAGTTCCAATTTTAAGATAAATAATAGAACAAAATTAAATTAAATAATATATTTTGGCTCTCTATTTTGGAAAGAGTGTCGGTGATGTTCTAGTAAATGGATTAGAACTTTATTTTTTGTGTTAACTCTTTAAAAAAAAAAAAATAAATAAACTTTAAAGAGACCATTAAAAAGCCTTACTTAAAAAAAAAACTTGTGTGACTTCATTTCCTTTCTTCACAAATATCAAATCTTATAATTTAGTTGATGAAAACCTTTTTTGTAAATACCTTAATTCTAAGCTAATTGCTCTCTTTTCAAATTTCAGAAAAAGCGTCTCTGCAG
>CAODLS010688447.1:0-16723 GCA_948243855.1 Flueggea neowawraea
AAAACTCTCATATGACTCATGCAATGAATGCAACAGAAACATAGTTTGATCCTCATCATCAATGTCAACACCAACACTTTTCAAATCTAATACAATTCTATTAAATTTATCAAGATATTCGTTTACCTGCATGCCTTCTGACATCTTCAAGGTATGCAGCCGTCTTTTCTGATAAAGCTTATTTGACAAAGATCTCTTTTGATACCTACTCGCCAGCTTCTTTCACAAGCTTGCTGCAGTAGTTTCATCAGCCACCTCCCTCAAGACTTCATCTACTAGACTCAATAGAATTGCACTATGCGCTCTCTTCACAGCCTCAGCTTTCTGCGCCGCTGTCAGTTCTACCGGTAATTTCTCTTCACCTTCAGTTGCCTCCTCACACTTCTGTTGAACCAGAATCGCCTTCATCTTCAGCTTCCACAGCATGAAATCATTCGACCCATTGAATTTCTCAATATCGAATTTATACGAAAACATCTTCTTTCTGCAGAACGAACCCAAAGTTTATGAACAAACTTCTGTGGCTCTGATACCATTTGTCAGGGAAAACCGGCGATTGAAGAATGTGGAATAACAAATAGCAATCACACAAGAACAAAAGATTTACGTGGTTCGATCAATAACTGATCTATGTCTACGGACAGAGCACAAATATTCTATTATTCAGAGTTATAATTGGCCAAAAGGCATCAAAATTGTTCACAAGCCACCTGTTTATAGTATACAATGAAATACTAGCCAAAATATGCCACCCAAAACCCTAGAACACGTATTAGAACCCTTCCTAAGTGGGAAATCACGTCCAGAATAGATTACATGGACAAACTGGATAAGACACAGACGAACCCTTCAAGACACGGACACGAGAACTCAAACGTGTGTCGAGCAATTTATTACACGGTCTAGGACACGGCCGTGTCTCAGACCCTATCCTGTACTGTCTCGCCAGAAAACCTCCGTTTTGTATCCGATTCGTCCCATTTCGACTTTAATTCATCAACTATCAATCATGACTTCAATCTTGAAAAAAAAAATCGACTTCAACGTTAACAATCCATCTTTTTTTTTGTCTTTAGTACATCGAATAATCCCGAACTATTGGCTTTGGCCGTAAAATCTTTAAATCATTTAATGTTAATTAGTGATCCTCTGACAATTAATTTTGTTTATCTAAAGAAAAAGTAATCTACATCCCCTCTATTTCTTTATTATACAATTTATTTCTATTAAATTTATCTTAATCTATTTCTATTAGATTTTATCATACTTTTTTTGACTGGATCTTATCATACTTTGACCTTATGTTCAAAGCTCTTCCAAATAATTATCATGTAATGTAATGGACATGCATAAATGCAAGTTATAACAAAAACGACGCCGTAAACACACAAGGCAGAAGGACCGTAATAGAGCATTTCATTGCATGGGAGTTTTGTCAAAAGAAAAACTATAAGGACAAAAAGAGTACAATCTTAGCTTGTAAATTTGACCAGGATCCGAGCCGAGGTACAAACAGCCACCTAAGATTAAGTAGCAATTGCTGCTATATGCTACACCCTCAAACTCAGGTTCTGGTCCTGCAACTTTGTATTTTATTGTTCTGTCTAATGTTGAGCAAAATTTCACATTCCCTTCCTTACCCCTAACCCGTCTTGTCTGGTCAAGTTTGAAGACAAAAAGTTTTCTCTCCACCTCATGTTATGAACAGTCTAGCAGCCTCAAGTCCAGACCACAACTTCTGAGAGTCACTCTCCTAACTTTTTACAAGCTGAAATGTCAGGATTCAACCTAGTTTCAGCTCCAAGATTGGGAGCTCCTTACCCACTTGCGTTATACTTGGCTCTTGATGATCATTTAGCATGTCACGATTGCTCTTGCTGACCCCATTTCCTGTTTCGTCTCCGTTGGAATTGTCAAAAGAATTACTGCAGTTTTCTGATGTTTGTACCCTGCTACGAGCATGTCGCGAAGGCCTTGAATTAGGAAATGGGAAATCATCCTTGTTCTTTCGCCTTGGCTTTATGCTTAAATATCCACAGGCAAGAGCTTCCAATGCTTTAGCTGTTGGAGGCCTGTTTCTCGTGCTCTGTCGACGGGAATTCATGTCAGAATGCTGCACAGCAGTAGAATCCGGTACAGATAAGGGGTCCGTGAGATTGTTTCGATCCGCTGGCTGCATGTTTGATCGATCATGATGTCTTTCCGTCCTTTCCATTGCAAAAGGTTCAGTGTCAGCATATTCATGAACAGGTATGTTCAAGTCAATCAAATTTCGGGATTGAGTTCTCTCATCAGGATGTTGAACACCAGAAAAGTTGTTGAACGCCGGAGCATATTCATCACTAACATTAGGGCTATCCCTGGATGAAGAGCTGGTTGATGATAATTTCTCCAAAGATGAATCCACAAGAAAAGATGTCCTACATGCACGAGGTTGCAGACTATGCGGGGGAAGGTGAAAAATATCATCTCTGAAATCACGATTCTCTGAAGTAAAACCAACTTCGTTTTGTTTTTCCCTAGGAACAACTGAGACATTGTTCGTTCTGTAGCTTGTCTCCATGCAGTCATAAACAGTTGCTCTCCGTTGTCTTTTCGCAACTGGGATTCCATCACTAGATCTCTTTGTCTGGTTCACATGGCTCTTTATAGTCTTTTTCTTCTGCAAGTCACTGCATTTATCACCCTTCTGGCCTTCAGGGGATTCTATGGAAACCCTGCTAAAACCCACACCATTTACAGGATGATTCTTATAAACGGCATTCTCAGAATTTTCTTTCCCACAGGAGACTCCCTTAACAAAATTGCTCCTTTTGGGTTCTGAAATATTAGTTCTATTGGCATCGTGAGACAAATTATTAGCACAATCAGATTCATCCATTGATGCACTGGAAGAATCCTCATCACTTCCATCAGAATCACTTCTGCAGGTGGAAAAGTTCATCATATCAACAGGTACGCTTTTTAGTTCTCTCACCTTGTTTGTTCCCCTTCCAGCAAGACTTGTGTCGACAATAGTAAACTTGATGATATCTGTGCTGCAGCTTGGATTCCGTGGCTTGAGATAACAATGACGTTCTTTATGTGGAGAATCTCCTTTATCCAAATTTGTTTCTTTTATCAATCCATTTCCTTCCTTGAATTCTCCTCCTGTGTCAAGTTCAAGAAGCTCTGGATTCACGGAAACCTTATTCAACACATCACTAACTGAATCAAAATAATGATCTCCTTTAACTAGTTTCCGCCTTGAAAACTTCTTAATACCAGGGATTAGAAAGACAAGAGATTGTTTGCATGCGAGATCATTAGGCTGCTCAGAGTGCCACCCTCTTGCAAGTAAACGAGGCCATACAGCTTCCCAGAAAAGATCATTTGATTTGGTTTTGCTTAGTCGGTAGCCTCCTGTTAGAAAACTGATAATTTCCAAGGGAGTAAGGCTGGAGCATGCTTTCCCAACTGGTATTCCAGGGCGGGTTGGAGCTACTTGAACAGATCTTGGTGTCTCCGAGGTAAAACTTGTGAGATCTTGCTTCCCCTTGCCTATTCCCACTGCCTCCACAAGAACATTCAATCCAACCATTGCCTTTAACTTGAACACATACTCTTCCAATAATATCTTTGCCTCTCCAAATGCCTTAGCAACCTATCATTTGATCAAATGAATTAACAAGTGAATAAAAACTAAACAACTTTGTAGTGGACTGACAGAGAACAAAAGTTATAATAGCAGAATGACGGGAAATAATCGTGACCACGTCTAGCTAGGCCTTGATTTGAAGTAAGAAAAATTACAAAACAAAGACCTAAGAGATCATCATAAAAACTTCCTAGGAACTTCATAGCAAGAAACATTTCTTAAAATGAAACCTTATATGTCTATCATAGACACAGTTTACGGAGAGGAAACGGATATTTGTTTAAAAATGCTAGTGATAACCTCTGTTTATCCTTCACATAAATTGTTTCTACCACAACAAACCCATATCTCTAGTGAGCATCTCACCTGCAATGCTTCTTTGAGCATAACAAAACTAATACCAATAAATACACACTAATATTTGTCTTTTTATCCATTACTGTAATTTTTTTGGCATGCAACTATAGAAAAGGTACGTAAAATACCTCCACCAAAGTGTTTTGGCACTCCTCTGACACATGCGGAAGCAAACGAGATAACAGTTCTTGTTGCCTGGGTCCGCTAAAAATTCTTTGTCCATATATACATCTTCTGCTTCTCATTTTCCTGCAGTCCGACCATCTAATATATATGTCAGACCTATAAAATTCCCCATAATAGTGGGCCAGTATGTCACCCATTGTTTTACTCTCAACAAATTTCTTCACTTGAACAAGATTCTTTCCAAATATATATAATCCAAGCATAAAAGTGGCCTCTTCTAAATCACTCCATACATCATCCATGGAACCAGGAACCATACGGTAGCCTTTTCCTTCACATTTCTGAATTATTTCATTCATTCTTTCAAAATTCCTTAGTTCCATTCCCTTTTCACCTGTAACTTCCTTCGGCTCAACTTTAGCTTTGAAATTACTTGCAGGAAAGATCTTCATCTTTCTGGCCATCTCGGATTTTACACGTTCATCCATGTTGGACATGCGGATGAAAACACCAGGAACTTCCTGTGGTTCATGTTTGATTTTGTTGGAATCTTCTTTGATCCACATTAGTGATATGGGCAGTCCGACTGAGAATTCATGTGGAGTACTGAGAGAACCAAATGCATCGATGGGGCATTTGGTGGATAAGAAATGGGAAGATTCAGTTGGAAGCGGTGGAATTTGAACCTGATACTGATCTCCAACACGAGGAAGCAGCTCAGGATCTCTGCAGGCATCACTTAGACCAGGAGCTTCTGCAGGACATGACTGCTCAGCAGATTCCATTTTGCTGCAAGCCCAGTTGAGATTTACTCCAACAGCATCCATATCTGCGGTAAAAATAAATATGCCCCGATGGTTTTCAACAAAGAAAGAAAGAAAAAAAACTGTCTTTGCATTGCTGGGAGAGAATAAATTATTCAAATCATGCATACATTTAATTGACGAATGATTAATAATAATAATAATAAAAAAGCTAGCTAATATATACGCCCAGCAAAAACAGAATTCTCTGCATTGATTAGGAAATTAAAAATAAAATCCATAATTGCAACTATGCTTAAATAAATTTATTCTACTTTTATCTTTCTATTAAATTATTATTATCATTGAATTAAATAAAAGAAAAAGTATATCCTTTTCAATTTCCATATACAGCACCATCTTTTGCCTCTTGAATGACATTAGTATACATAGATTGGAAAGATCATTTAATCATGTCGGACAAAAAAAAAATGAAATCCAGAAGCATATAGTTTGCAGCCAACTCTAAGCACATAACAATCATTTTTTTCTAAATAAAATGAAAATGAAGTAACAATTAATAAGTGAACAGTTAACAAGGCTATTCACAAAGAGAAACTAGTTTCCAAAATGACTGCTAAAATATTTATTGTGATTCAAATAAAAAATCAAAATAATTACTAATAGTTTTTTAAAAAATACAAATTCCAAGCTCAAACTGTCGATTACAATACGAATACATGAAATGAACATTTCAGCCAGAAACCACCATCTCCGACAGAGGCAGCCATTAAAGACTAACAAAAGAAGGAATTAGATCCATTTTGAAGCCTCGAAGAAAGCAACCAACCATTCCCAAAACCCACCAACTGTCACTTTCAACAAACTCATTTATCTCCAAAACCAATCCAACAACAACGTTCGAACCTTAACACCATCGTCCAACAGCTTTCTTTATAAAGAAAACCAGATTTACTAGCATCAAATAAACGATCCCAAAAAATTCAACTCTATAGGCTTTTCCTTTTTACCGCAGGACAAAACATTTAAAAGAAAGAAGAAAAATTTACTTTCCTATACCTCCATTTGACGAAAAGAACCGTCAAAAACCCAGCTGAACCAGAGAGAATGCGTCTTCTTCGTTACGCACCGATTGTTATGTATTAGATTATACAAGAGAAATAAAACCAAACCGAAACGTGACTATATAATACAAAAACGACACCGTTACGTAGAGAAAGAGGAGCTATAGTAAAGACGAATATGAAGACAAGAGAGAGAATGAGAGGGAGAGAGTGAAGTACCTGAATTAACAGAGCTGGGCTTTCATGGCTTCAAAGATTCGATTTTTTGTGGAGATTTTAACAGAATATATGATTTATATAAATATTTATGACAGAGAGAGAGGAGTCGTACTCTTCGTGGCTAGTCGCTGCTTTGAGAGAGAGAGAGAGAGTGAAGTATTATTATACGAGGAGTGGGTTGTATTTTTATAGAGAGAGAAAGAGAGGAGGGTCGTGGTGTGGTGTGTTTGGAAGGAGGGAGAAAGGAGAACCCCCACGCGCCTCTCAACACGTACTTTTACTTCGTGTGACACCTGCCATTTTACATCAATGAGATTCTGCTTTTAAAGCCAGACAGATTGTTTCTGGGCAAAAACAAAACAAAGGAACTGTTTGTTAAAAAAACGAAGTGTGTGATGCTGATAATTACAAATTCTTCCGCCCGTTCCGAAACTTCTTTCATAAGATTGGTTGTAACCGGGTTACCAATGGGCTACCGTTTGTAGTCCGTTGTAACGCGTCCCTTTGCGGTAGCCTGTCATCCTGCGGAATGACGAACTACATATGTCAAGAGCGGAGCCCATTAGTCTCGCGCTTGACACATATATTTTATTTTTTTAAATCAAAATCTGACCGTTAGATCGTTTTGATTCAACGATCAGATTTACTTCAAAGGTAATATTACTGTTAAAGTACCATTGGGGGCTGAAAAATTATTTTTTGGTCTCTAACAGCTAGTTTTACCCATTTTTCTATAAATATCCCCCTAAACACATTTTTTTCTCTCATTTCTACACTTCAAACACTTATTTATCTTCCTCAAACTCTCTCAACTCTTAAAATTTCTCTCCAAATATTTTTTCAATGGATCCAACGATTTTCCCAATGATTTGTCAAACAACCAAAACAAAACAACCACATAATTTTTTGTTCCAAATATTTCCTCCTCTTCCAATGACGAGGAGTACAAAAAAATCGTAGATAATTTCAGACAATCTATTTTGATTGATCATGCTGAAGAAGAGATGTTGAAATTAGTACAACAAATCTTACTACATGATGAATCCTCCAGCCGACGCCGTGAAAATAGACCAAGACGCTATATTAACCAAGACAACGTTGGTGGTCACGAACGGTTAGTTCATGACTATTTTTCTGAAAATTCCACTTACAATGATGATATTTTTCGGCGTAGGCTTCGTATGAGGAGAGATTCATTTTTGCGGATCGTGGAGGCCGTCGAAAATCACTCTGACTATTTTCGTCAAACCCTTGATGCGATTGGTTATCCTAGTCTTTCACCACTTCAAAAATGTACGGCTGCAAGTCGTGAGTAACATTATAGTCTCCGAGCGGATTTGGTAGAACATCTATGAAACAATCGTGAAGAATAATACCGAATTTTATTTTCATGTATTATTATTTTATTTTAAAAAATTATGAACTCTATTTTAATATATTTTTTATTTTAATTTATTTTAAATTTTAATGTATTTTTTTAATGTAATATTTTTTATTTTAATGAATTATTTTTATTTGAATGAACACTTTTTATTTTAATGAATTTTGGATATAAAGTATTAAATGAAGTAGTAGATAAAAGTTGGGGATTAAAATTAAATTATATTTAGTGAAAAACTAAATATGCGTCCTGCGAGACTCTTAAAATAGCCCCTGGGTTACAGATGAAAAAACTGAGGGGTTAGGAACTTGGAACTTTAATAAAATAACAATAAAAATGCTAAACAGGCGTCCCGCGGGACGACTTCAGGAACCGTGGGTTACGAGTAGCCTAAGTAATTTTCCACGTGGATGAAAATCATAGGATTTGTTTGTTCAACCATCACATTTAATTATAAATTTTTGTAATTTTAAAATGTTTAATACAACTTTGTATTCCAAAACCTCATCCACCACTTAATCATTCACCTCCATATGACCCTGAATGCGTACATGGGGAAATGAAAGATGCATCACATTTATTTTAATCTCCCTTAGCTGAGTTTAATCCAATTTATACTTGGATTTAGTCCCAAATTAATTGTTGGTTACTCTTTTGTGTGGTTGGATAAAAAGTGAAATATAGAGAGAGTTAAAGGGTGATTTTTGTATAAATAAAGAGTGTAATTATTATTATAGAGCAAAAAAATTATTCAACTATAAACAACTATGATGTAAAAATGTATAGTTAATGAAAAGATAGATTAAATAAAGAGTAAAATAGACTCTCTACATATAACTAATTAAATTCACTATTAATTTTTTTTTTTTGAGATAAGGAGTAGAATAAAAAGAGAATTAGAAAAAAAAATAGATAATTACTCTTTATTATAAAAAATAATTAATATAAAAAGAGAATTGGAGATATTCTTAAATATAAACTCATTTCAAGGTTTTTTTAATTCTTTTTTTTATTGTAAAAGAAGAGCAAGGAGGAGGAAGTCAGGAAGAGGAGTAATTTAGGTGGTGTTGCTACATACTTTCACACTTGGTTTGGCCCCTAAATATTAAAATAGAGGCTAAAGTACACTCAATTGGAGAAACAAGAGATTTGCGGCAAGAGCGTATGAGGAGCAGTCTTGTTTTGAATGGATTCGTTGTTGAAATGACAACAGTGCCCTTCCAGTTCCTTTTCCTTTCCTTTTATTTTCTTTTCCATTCTTTTGATGGAAATAGCAGAGACATCCCATGGAGTATTTGCTCTTATTCATTCTGGTCAAGTTTTAATAAATTATTCATCAGCCTATAAAATTTTTTAATGATGAGGATACCGGAAGCCTAAATCTCAAATAACAAGATTAGATTTAAATATTTAAGCTTTCTTTAATTAGAGATTTTTGTGTAAAATAATAAAAACTTGCGTGGTCTTCAACTCAATCAGTGATAAACCAAAGTCAAGAGAAAAAATAATTAACCGAAAGATGCATTTAAGAAAGGAAACTCTATGGATGATGGAGCTTGAAGTCAAGTCCTATTTTCTGTTCTTTTATTCCTTTTACAGTCAATCAGATTCTATTCTCAATTTATTTATTATGCAATCATATTTGGTAGGACTTATTTGAGAGCACCAAATTGATAATTCCAGGGTCCGTTCTAAACATTCTATTGATCATTATTTTTTTTTCTCCTGAAATGTTGTTTTAATATTTTTAAAAGAGAAATACGCTTATAGATGAATCTTCATTTCTATTTTTACACGATGTGAGAGATAAACACCGAAAAAACTAGTTATACTAGTTTGTGTGAGTTCATTGAGTAAAAGTGCAAAACAACATTTATGGTCTACAGCATTAACGTGTTTCGTCAATGGCTAAGCTGTAATTTGATCGAAAAAGTTAAAAGAAAAAATGGTTAGGATCCTCCTAAACCAAGTATAAAACACAAAAGCCAACAAAAACAATTAAGCACTCGGAGTTGATCACGGCTTCTGGAGTTGGGATGAATGAATGAAATGTTTTATTTGAGACATCACGGTCATGAATTTGTTGGTACCCCTTTGTGTCTGTCTTCTCATGAATGATAGCGAATGTTTTGCTCCATTTGCCATATTAATTCCAGATTCTACAATGTCTATGTGTAACATCACGTGTTAAATCATTATTTGCTTTTACGTTTTTCAGAATTTCTTAAGATTTTTATTTTGTATAATAAATACATATAATTTTTTAGTTAATGATAAATTATAAAAGTTTTTTTTTTTTTTGCCTCAACTCACCCATAAAGAGGAAACTAGAAACGCACGTACACAGATACCACAGCTCGACATCGGGACATCGTGCGTCCACCAAAGAAAGCCTAGCGCTGGCCCATTGGTGCCGCGACAAATTATAAGGGGCTCGTTTGGCACAACAACATATAGTATATATCATATTCTAAGTGGTTTTTACGCGATACATCGAGAAAATTTTGAAATATTTGTTTTACACGGACAATTTTTGGATATTATAGATACACTTTCTAATTTTTGTCTGCATGATGTCACTTTTCAAATTCACTGAAGGGTCTTGTTTATATGTTATCGATATATTATTTATATATTGTTGATATTTACATGTTCGTATATTGTTTATTTATTGTTGATGTTTTTATACTTTGCAAATAAAATATTTTTATTTATATGTTATTTATATATTTTATTTATATATTGTTTAAATATTATTTTAAACAAAAATCGTGAATCTGTAATATTAATTTAGTGGGTTTTAAATTTAAAATTTAGAAAGTGGACCATGTGAAATTGTAATTTTTGATATTGTGCGCTATATATCTAAAAATACTCTATATTTTAATGATTAGTGATAAATAAATAGTTAAAAATAAAAAAATAAATATATCTTTTAAAAAATATTATATACTATTTAAATATATTATAGGCTGTAACTCTCGAACAAACTAAAAAAATATATTAATCGTAAAAGTATTATATTTTTAATATGCATTGACAAGACAGGGTAATACTGCTGCTCTTATTGTAATGAAATATTTGACGCGTAAGTATTTGTTTAGCAACAAATTTGACACGTTTACTTGTCAATACATCTTCTTAACATTTATTACCTCTTTGGTAAATATTAACTAATTTTTATAAAAATTAAGAAATAATAATTTTAATATTTAAAATTATTTAATTTTATATAATTTTTTATTTATATTTTTTAATTAATTGTATTTTTAATTAATAAATTAATAAAACAAAAATTAAGTCAGAATAAATTTATAATTTTATTAATAATAAATATAATAAAAAAATATGTTTATATTTTAAAATATTTAAATTAAAAAATATGTTTATTAAATTAGAACGGATGAACAATTTAATCTTATTGTGGAATTATAAATTACTATATTTTGGTTGAGAGGAATGAAAATCGTCCAAAAAAGTTATAGATCTGGACGGTGGAGATTTACCTGAAAAGTCCGGTTTGGCAAAAACATGGTGCCGTCAAACTGTCAACCACAAATCAACCAAAGTTGTTGGGAAAGGAGAAAAACGACGGCGAAAAGCACATGAAACGCCAACATGCGAGTCAACCGCCGCAATGCTCTTTAACCCCGATACTGCACACTACATGTCGTTAGCTATAAACACTAGCAATAGCAACCGTCCCGGTAAACGCTCTGTCGCCTCCTCATGATGTCAGTGCATCAAATGTTAATATGCTATCGTTATATAGACGATCGTCCTCTGTATCTTGTGTGAACAAAAATTATTTCACATTTACGGATTTTAAAAATTAACTATCATTTTATGTTTTAACCATTTAAATACAAAATAGAAATTAAAAATTGTAAGAATTATAGCTATTTTTTCAAAAGTATCAGTAAGCAAAATGGAATAATATCTTGAAGCATCTCTCTCAACATGTTCTTTGAGGTATGAAGCCTGTCGATGTGGATGAGAAAAGAAATGACGAATTCGTGCCCAAGTTTTAGGTCCTTACAAATAGTGACTTATGCCTACAGAACCACCTTAATGTTCTCTCCATGCTCTTTATCTCATCAGCACAATTTTTCTTATTTTTAGCTAAAATCCACGGCCATAAAATCACTTGTTGCAATAAAATTACTCAAATTTGTAAAAAGAAAGCTAGCTTTGAACATTACAATGGATTTTACAATCTCCGTCACTGGACATGATGTAGTGAAACAGGAACCTGAAATATTGATTTCTCACAAGAACTCAATGCCAACACAGACAATTTCCCTCTCCAACATTGACCAGTCTGTGGCTTTTCCTGTTGAAACTCTCTTCTTTTTTGAGGTCTCTCCATGCCAGAGATCATTAACATTGGATATAGCAGAAAGATTGAAGAAAGCTGTGGCTGAGACACTTCTTGTTCCTTACTATTTCATGGCTGGTAGACTTATTTTCAACAAAGAGACTAGTAGGTTGGAGCTTTTATGTAACAATGCTGGTGCATTGTTTGTTTCTGCAACTTCGAGTCTTTGTTTGAAGGATCTCGGAAATCTTTTTCTTCCCAATTCTACATTTCACCATTTCATTCACCGCCCTGCTCTCTACAAGACTCTTGCAGAGACGGCACTTTTGACTATTCAGGTAATGCTTTAATTTCATAATAGGCGCTTTTTGGAAGTGCAGCATATAGCATATATCGGATAACACATTGCTGGGTGATAAAAAAACAAAGAGAAAGTAGCACGACCTTAAATACAAATATGTTAAATTCTAAGTTGTTTGAACAAATGTAGAATGATGCCAAGCATGAATTCTCTGTCTTCTATTCTGGTTTTTGACTTGTTGCAGAATTTTCAGGTCACAAGATTTTCGTGCGGAGGATTTTCAATTGGGTTCGTGACAAATCACGGCATTCTTGATGGTAAAGCAGCAAGTGACATGTTTGAGAACCTGGCCTCAATTTGCAGAGGAGAAGGCCTGAAAACTGAAGTCATTCACAATGACAGGACACCTTTAAGAGCAAGAAATCCGCCTGTTATCAGATACCCACATCAGGAATACATAAAACGACGAGACGTTTCTTCTCTAGCCACATCGTTCACGGCCCCTGAAAAGTTATCTCCATCGCCATTGATTTTCTGCAACAAATATGTTCACAAGCTCTTCTATTTTAGCCCTGAAATGATCAGTATACTGAAAGGGAAAGCCAGGATCATTTGCTCCAGCTTTGAAGCCATAGTAGCTCACATTTGGAGAGCAAGAGCCAAGGCATGTTTTCTGAACCCTGAAGAGAATTCGACCGTTCTTTTCGCTGTGGATATAAGGTCTAAAATCTCTCCAACTCTGCCAGATGGGTATGCTGGAAATGCTGTGATTACAGCATTTGCAACTGCAAAAGTCGCGGACATGTTGAAGGAACCGCTATCCTACTGTATGGAGAAGATGAAGGAAGCTAGAGAAAGAGTGACGGATGAGTATGTAACGTCGGTGATAGACTGGCTGGAAGCTCACAAAGGAATTCCTGCAACCTGTAATGGCAGGTTCTATGTATCTGCTTGGTGGAGACTGTCATTTAATGAGCATGATTTTGGGTTTGGAAAGCCTGTACATGCAGGGCCAATGGTGAGTGGGAATGATGAGTTTGTGTTGTTGCTTAATGGAAGCAGTCCAGGTAATGATAGAGGTGTAAATGTTTGGATGGGTCTTGAAGAAGAGAGTATGAGCGGATTCTCGGATTCTTGCCTCACATTCAAGATTTATGACACAAATCCTCTATTAGCCATTCTTTCATGATTTTCGTTGGGGAGCCAATGTATAAAAAAACAAAAAATTTGTATTAAATAAATTTGACAGGGGTTCATGATGAGTTACGAATATTCTTGTAATCTCTCAATGCAACATTTATATTTTTTTTATACATTTAGTTTCTACTCAGAATCAAATCCTATCTCTTTCTCAAGTTCTTAAACATTAGAATTGAAGACGACTCCAATAGCTATATGAAACAACCTAACCGAAAAATGAACTGCAGAAAGAAAGAAAAAAAATCAAGAACTTGTTAATTAGACCTCATAAGTCATTCCCACTTTGAGCATCCGTCTCCGAGGAATGAGGAAAACCTCGTCAGGTTGTCTCACACATCGGCTCAACCAATTGTAAGCATAGTCTAATGTTAATTTCTTTGCACGGTTTGAATCTTTTGCGGCCATTACTTCACCTTCACCGAGCAAATAAACAACACCCTGATTCATGGCATTGTTGATCAATTGCCATTCTCTCTGCATAACCTCCTCCTCCATCCCATAATTTTCATCTTTTATGAGCGCTTTCAACTGATTCACCAACATACCCTGACGAAACACTGGAAAACCAGTTCCCCTGGCTTTACTCTCTGGAACAAGAATCTCTCTTCAGGAATGAATTTTCCTATTGGAACTGACTTGATCGAAACAAATACCAGAACCGTGTGCAGGGCAGGAACGCTTGAAACATAATGAGTGAATATAGGAGACACGCCTTGAACAAGCTGAGAATAGAACAGCCCGAGACCTTCAACCCGGTGAATCCTCGGATCGGAAACTATGTCGGTGATTTTGTCGAGTGAAACTTTGTTTTCTAGTTCGTAGATGTACTTTTTCCGGTATCCGTAACTCCATGTGAACATTATAGTCACCAAAAGGAAGCGATTACACCGATTGTCAGAACGTATAGGATGACCAGGATTATGTTTATCTTCCATATCATTATCATCACAAGAACCAGTGTTGCTGATGTAATTATAAACACAAACGTCACAGCAATACCTGCAAAAACAAACATTAAAAAAATATTCCAACTTTTGCAGATGTTATTAGAATCTTACCATATGCGTTGCCGATTTTCAATGTGTCCTTGAAACCAAGAGTGACTCCGACACAGGCGAACATAAGAATGGTGTTTATTTCAGGAATATAGACTTGTCCCTCGTATTCTGCAGATGTATGCACCACCTTAATCCTTGGAAAACAACCAAGTGCGACGGATTGTTGCACTATTGCAAATGAAGCGGAGATTAATGATTGACTGGCAATGATAGCTGCACAAACTGCCAGGACAAATTGGGGCCAAACTACTGCACCTGCAGCAACAAAGCGAGCGCGAATCAATTACGGCAAATACAATGATGTTGAAAATGATAATTGCACAAGCAAGTACAGGAACAATGTCAACATACCGGGAATTGACTTGTAAAAGGAATCAAAAACATCGTCAGGATGTTTCCGGAGGTAGGAACTTTGGCCAAAATAGGCCAAAACAACAGAAGGAATCAGGACAGTGCATGCGCTTATTCGGATTGACAGAATATTGAAGTGACCCATATCAGCAAACAGAGCTTCTGAACCTTTCAGGCACATGACAACACCTCCAAGAGAAATCAAAGCATCCTTTTTGTTTCTTTGGAAGTATTGCACGATGTACCATGGATTGAAAGCTTTGATCACACCAGGTCGAACTTAACAAAGTTGTATATTCCGATAATTGAAATGAAAGCAAACCATAACATTATTTTTTCGATTTTTCGGTTCCGAATCTTTGAATTTGAAACAGGACAATCAAAATGACGGCTGAAATCCACATTATAGATGTATCTGAAAGAGAATCCGTAGCCTCTCTTATACCACTAACCGCCGTTAACACTGCAGCTCAAAAAATTGAACATGGGACTGGTTATACTACAATTATCTCTAGCACTAAGAAATCAAGGATTTGATTCCCGTGAGAGCACCAATAAAAAAAACTTGCCCTGAAAATGTTTAATATACCTGAAATAGACGGTGTAATAATGCCATCTCCAATGACCATGGAAACACCAAGCATTGTGACAAACAATAGCAAGTATTTGGCTACACGGCTATTTTCGAGCAAGGACTTAATGGCTGAAGCCCTTTTCAGACGGCGATTTGGCGTGAGCAGCTGGTAATTAGACAATGCTCTATCTTCAACTTGATGGTTTGGGATCAAGTTGACCTTCGCATAACGGCATATTAATTTATACAGAGCAAACGTTCCTCCTATACGATAGCCAACACACATTGAGATCATAAATGAACAGGCTAGAAAGATTAACCTTCAACATCAAAAATATAAATGCACAGACAAAAATAAGTCTCACCGTTGCCATTGTCGTTGGCAGCAAGAAGGATGAAGACATACTGGATCAAGGTGATAACGATTATGGAGTAAATAATCAAAGACAACACGCCAAGAATATCTTCATGGTGTTTAATTCCATCGGGAAACGTAGTTGGTAACACGTACAATGGAGAGGTACCTAAATTTCCATACACAATCCCTATGCACTGGAACCCTAGCCTTACTATGGTTCCCCAATTTGCTTCCTGCCATCCATGAAATTTTCCAAATTCTTTAGCTTCACAATTTACAATTAATCGATGAGTTATCTACAAAAAAATTATATGGAAAATATGCAATTTTAATCCCAACATTTGGAAACATTTTGTTTTGACGAAAATATGGTCCCAATCGTAATCCAACCAAACAAGAATTGGACGACATTGGATTTGTAGTTATATTAGAATCATCTTTAACACTAAAAGCTATAAAAGAGAAGAAGCTTAGTTGCTAAAATACCATGCGAGTGTTATGGCCATGACCACTGCGATCTTCATCATTCTCCCGAGTTAACCAGTCTTTCTTCACAAGGGTACTCGTTTTTTTCTCAAATGTGGAATCACCACCTTGTTCTTCATCCGAAGTTGCTTCCATTTCTTCTTCTGCATTGTGACTCCCCATTTTTTGCTAAATTAACTTACTTTTCTGACGTTGATCACATATATATTGACCGTGTCTTAATTGGTATCCAATAAAATTTATTGGAAGCAACTGCAGATTGTTGAAACAATCGAACCGTGCTACTTGTATGTTACCATATTTGTTTCCGTCTGAGTGTTCCCAAATTAACGTAGCTGTGGCGATAGATTCTCGGAAAACTTGCTTATGTGTCTGGTTGTCCTGGATGCTCGTCGCCAGCATTTTGGGACTCTAATTTGGCTCTAAAACTTTGTTTCTGTGTTTATAGTTGGAAGCCATTAATATAGGAATGAGATGGAAGTGCCTTTTTCGGACAACCAAGTACTTACGTTGTCACTTGCGTGATCTA
>CAODLS010688475.1:0-14061 GCA_948243855.1 Flueggea neowawraea
CTTATAAGGTTTTCAAGTCTTCTGTTTATTTTACGGTTTGTATTTACGCATTAAATTATCGTCTATTTTGAGAGATATAAGAGGTGCCCCAAAGGAATTTTATGTTCTATAATTTAAAATTGCATCTTATTAGATGTTTTCAGACTTAAAATGTATTCATTATCACCTGTGAGCCATCTATTGAGTTTTAGTATTATATAATTAATGTTCTTTTTAACTGAAAGTAATTTATAAATTTAACCTTTTTTCCATTTTATTTGATTTTGAGTTTTCGATATATATTAGTAGAACTGATCATATATTATTCGATTCAATTAATTACTTATTACAAAGTTAATTATATACAAGGCAAAAAATTTGTTAATTCGTAATTGCTTCTTTTATCTGCCAAATATGTTAATTTTTTGATAAGTTGTCAAATATGTTAATCAATAAAAGAAAAACCTTCTATTTATAAGGTTATAAGTAGCTCAACTATGAGAATAACCCTTTGTCTGGAACAAATGACAAAATTTTGTGGAATTTTTTTGCAATTCCAAATTTTTGTATTTGGAAGATAAAAAATTTATTTCAATTTTAGAAATTCAATTCTATAGAATTGAACATAACCAAGTCAATTCCTAATAAAATAGGTAAAATTTTTAAATAAATTCCAAAAAAAAATTACATGTCAAAATAATTCCAAATTTTTTTTTCACATATTCCAAGATTATCCCTCTCATTTTTTTAAACCTAACTCACCTTGCTCTTTTTTGAATCCAAGAAATTTTATCATATTCCTTTTTTTAATCCAAGAAATTATATCATATATAGTAGTGAGAATGTTTGGTTTTGATAAATTAAATAGTAGATAGTAGAGTGACAAATTTGATAGTAAAAAGGTAAAAAAATAGATACATTTTTCGAGAATTACAATATGTTGAATAAATAATATGTAGGTTAATATACTGTAAATCGAACACTTTCAGTAAAAAATAAGATTTTTTTATACATATTTTATAATTAAAATGGTTGAACCAATTGAATCTTGACGGGTTACCAACCCACTTCTAAGAAAAAACAATTGGACCAATCATATGGCAAGAGATTAGAGAGTGGTCATTTCATGTCGATAGTCAGAATATATTGTGAGAGCAAATAGAGGTTTTTTTTCCCCTTGTAAGAGCAAATAGAGTTTATGAAAAGAAATGCAACATTACACGATTCGAATTAATTATTATATATTTTTTCGAAAAGGAAAAGAAAATTTTCCTTCCTAGCTATATATTTTTATTATATTTTTCTTTTTGAAGAAAGCCGAATCTATCTTATTGATTTGAAATCCTACCCAACAAACCATGCTGCCAAATCTAGGTTCAACCTAGGCGTATTGGTTCACACTTCACAATTGACCGAATACATTAAAATTTACTATCAAGTATGCAACACTAAATTTTTTTATTAAAATAATAACAAAGGAATATAATATGCAAAATCGTCCAAACGGTTAATTAAATGCATTCGCTTTTAATCTAATTTTAATAATTAGGATTTGACTCTATCGATTTGCCGAATCTAACTGAAATTAATTGACAAATGAATAGACCAATTATAAGATTTCATAATTTTTGAAAAAAAAAACGATTTAATAATTTATAAGAAAATATCCTTTTGAAAATAAAAGTAGTTGACTGTAATACCGAAGACTAAAGTAAAGCGATAGGAGCTAATTCTCCCTTAATTAGAAATTTTTAGTTCAAACTTCAAATATAGAGTTTTAAAATCGATAGAAAGAATTTTATTGTCTATAGATCCTATTTAAGTCTAATTTAAGTTAGTCAAATATCAAAGATTTAACAGCTGTATATGTGGTGATTTAACAAAAGAAATTAAGTAGTTGACTGTCCTTGGATCATGGATCGATATCCAATTTCGGCCTACTATTTGAAAAGGAAATCCAAGTGCACATATCTATACCATTCTACTATGTAAGATTAACTAATTGATACACAGCCAGAAGGGAATACTTATTTAACTTCATTTGTTTAGGGGAAATAGAACAGTAAGTTAAAACATATTTTTTATAATATAAGAAAAATAATGTTTGGTAAGTCTAATTATTAACAACAAAATATTTTTTATTGTTCTATCTAGCCACTTCGTCTTTAAACCCTTGGACTACACTTGGAACATAAAAAAACACCCTAATAAAAAATTTGATCAAAATATGAATATTAATAATAACAAAATTGTTTTATATTATTATCTAAATACTAAATTATATTTTTTATTTTATTTTTATACATTAATTAAGAAATAAAAAATATTTATAATAAATATGTATTGCGGCTTATAGATTTTATGGGAAAAATTTTTTTAAAAAAAACAATTGATCTATATTACACGAGTTTGATAATTGACTGAGACAGAATGATCTAGACCGCGAATAGATAATCTAAGTGGCTAGAACTCACGTCTCAAGACAAAATGTCTTGGAATCGAGCTACAGGGTATAAATTAATCGACAACTGTTAATTAGATTCAAGAAAGATGGCATTTTTAACAATATTTTCTGAGATATACGCGTATATAATATGGGATATATATTTTTTAATAGTTGACCATATTTAACACACAAAAAAAGGGATAACTATTTCAACAATAAGTCAAATGAAAGCAATCATAACGCATGAAATTCAACTGATATCATATGGGAAACACAAATCAACTTCTAATTCATGTCACCATTGCACTAGATAGTCTTACCACTCAAATTTCCAAGCAAAAATTTTCCTAATGTCCACGTAATATACATCTAGAAGAATTCTGTATACTATTCCTCGTAAATTTTTAATATATTATTAGAATAGTGTTTATTATGTAAATTAATTTAACATATACTACATATTCGGCCTATTATAATTCACAAAAAAAATGTACATATATAGTATTTTTTTGTTTGTTATCACACAATTTATTTAATTTAGTAAAACTGCAATGCCATTCTCAACTGACCAAAAACAAATTCACCCAATATTTTATGTATTCGTAGTATTTCGTATATTATAAAAAAATTTTCCAATTTTTTTTCTATTGTTTTCCTATTACAATTACCTTCTCTATCATTATGAAACCCGCTTTCTACTGTATCTGCCCAAGTTTTGTTTTGAGCCAAAACTCTTGAAAATGAGAGGCAGATATTTTTCTGCGATCATATAGGTGCTTGATTAGCTCAGAAGACAAGAATTGGCCTCTCCATAATCACCAGCTTCATAGGGGGAAAAAAATCAACTGAAGGAAGTTGACAATCAACTCAGCCCATAAAACATATACTAGTATATTTTAGTGGGAATGTCAAAGTTTGTAGAGTAGTTGATCACGCAAATTTTGTCTGCTAATCAATCGATGTTGTAATAAAAATGGAAACCTCATAATTCAATTATTGGCCATCGGAAGTGACCAGATTTTTGGCCAAATGGCTCAATTAAATTGAGGCCATCTTTTCACGAATAATTTACTGTTTGTTTGGTTTAAATGACTTATTTTTAAAGAAATAAATTTTTAAGAAACTTTCTTACTAAGATTATTTAAAAAACTTAATTTTTGAAAAATAAGAAACTAAATTGGTTAGAATTTCCTTTGATCTACGTCCTATCTATCCCAATCCCTTAAACCCGGTGAGTTTCAAACCCAGAACGTCAGGATTTCAGCGAGCCGTGCTTACCACTTGAATTAGATACGAACTCAATTGAAGCCATATTTGATGCATTAAAATCTAACTGCTCAAAAATTATATGTTGAATTCTGAACAATGAATATTGTTAAAATTTTTTAATCTATTTGGAATAATTATTTAGCATCAATTAAAAATTAAATATTGAATGTCATTATTTATTGATAAGTGCAACTGATTGCTTATCAAAGAAAAGGTTCAACTGATTAAAAGTTAAAATTTTCTAACCATGGTTAAAAGTTAAAGTTATATGCATATTCATAAATTCAATTACATATTCTTTCAAGATATACTTTCAAAAAATTTAAAATTTGTAATTTTTTTAAGGAGAATAAAATATATCACCACACTTTCACAATATTTAATGGACAAAAATATTCTAATTTTTCATATATTAAAAGATTAATACAATAACTTGCAATTAAACAATTTCCTTAAAATATAGTATTTTAACCAAACAAAAACTATTTATAAGGAAGGAAAATTATACTAATCGGATTTTTATATAACACTGCCAAAAAAAGTTCACTAATCGATACAGAGCTTATTAACTAATTATTATCTTATTTCATTGATTTTTTTTTATAGTTGTTATTGCATTGGTCTTAAATGAATTTCATCTATCAAATGATAAGAATTTGAATCTCAGTAAAGATATTTGTTACGAGAGCGAAAACTGCTCGATGATATTTGTTTATTTGCATGCTCCCTCCATCCGAAAACTACGGTCTAATTTTTCTTTTTTTGTGTGTTCCAAAATGTACTACTTTGTTTTTAAAATGTAACGTTTGGAACGAAATATTTACAATACCGTCAATAAATAAATAAAATTATATTCTACTTTTTTTTTCTTTTATTGTATAATTATAGAGTGCATTAACATGTACATGAAAAGAAAAGTAAGGGTAGCTAAGGAAATTTGCATGATTTTAATTAATATTAACTAGTTTTATTTAGCGATGTGTATTCACAAAGTACAATATAATTTATCAATATTCATTTGTCCAAATGGATGAGAGTTTGAATCCTTTAAATAAGCACTTAAGTTAGAATTATTCTCTTAGAACATATGACGTTGGGAGAATTCCCCACTTATGGGTCCATGCAAGAGAGAGAAGTTTTACCACTTATTCCATCTCTTTTTTTTCCTAAAGACCTTAGTTTTAGGATAGAAAGAGTACTTTATGTGCATATTGCTTTCATGTATATTTCATGACTTTAAAAGAACATATCTCTCTATGTTTTTTTATAATCTATCAATTTACGATATATTTACCTATCAACAAAAATTTACAATCTGTTTTTATTTAATAATTTATACAAAAAATCCCATTAGTACAATAATCTCAAAAGTAGTTGTTCACTCTTTGAAAGCGAAAAATCTTAGGCTTGACATTCTTTTGTTTTCCTAGGTAGGTGAATAATTATAAGCTCATTAATGTATTTGCTAATTACAAGGAATCATTGTGGTTATGTTGGAATTGATTAATGATCATTACATGTGATAAGATCATTTTGACTTTGGCAGTAAGTCTAAGATGATTAGATGAATGGAAGTACAATAGAATTTTTGTGCATAGCCTAATTTGTTCCAACAAAAAATGAAGGGAATCCATATGCTTTCAACAAATTGAAATGCCATTTACTCTCCGATATAGTAGAAAGCACAGAAATTGGCAACAGTTATTTCTTTCTTCTTTTTTTACTTATTGCGTATGTTCTAATTATCAATGAAGAATTTGAACCTCTAGCATATTAAACGGTTGCCCTGAGTCGTAACAATTAATTTAAAAATTTCTTATATAACAACTATGACGTTTACCCATGTTCCATTCCAAACTAAAGTTTAGGGAAACAATGATTTATTAATAATACATAATTACATATCTTTGTCAAATTGTTTTCTTCGTGGAAAAGTAGAAACAAGTGACACAAATGAATAAACTCATTATTAGGATACAAAGAAGTCAGTTTGATATTCTAATGTTCTGATGAATTACGAGCATATGATGTGCACTTTGCTATTCAAAATATCGAAATAAATTTCAATCCAAGAATTATTTTTGAAAAAAAAATTAGTTAAGAACTACTCCACTCCAAAAAAATTCCTGACTCCGTCATTATATATCGGAATTTTTCATTTTTAGGAACGTCAATTTATCATCAAATTTATAATTTCGCTAAGTTGACATTAGACATGTAGATCTATGCAAACAATCTCATTCGTCCACTAACATTGACAAGAAGGCAAAATAAATATTGACCACAATCTACAAAATTGAATTAATAATATCTTAATTCAAAGAAATATTGACCACAATCTACAAAATTCAAAGAAAGCAATTTAAAAGTAATGGTTCCAATTTTTTTTTCTGATTTTACATTAGCAATATGTTAACGTCAAGAAAAGATAAAAATTGACAAGCATTATTGCAATATCTACCCTCTCTTTTTAGTTTCAGGCATTATATTTGACCTTAAAATATAAATATAAAAAAAATGAATTGATTAAATGGAGAGGAATTAGATTTTTTTTTTTTTTGCCAGAGAGAGGAATTAGATTTTGACTTGGAAGTGGTGAGGTATGAGACGGCAGTGTTGCGTCACATGCTTTGCTTGCTTCGTATGACTTTTCTTTACAAAGTCAACGAATGGGGTCCACGCGCTTGCACGGGTGCGTCGACACTGGGTCCCGCCCCCGTCGCCTCTCTTCCTCCGAGTCAGAGCAATGATAGTGACACAGACTCACGTGTCTCACTTCTAATTTTCTTCAAATCCAAATCATTTTTTCTATCTCTACTTTCACATATTCTTTTTTCTCAATTCTTAGACAGAAGCCATATTTAAGCCTTTGAATTTATATATTCTTTTAGTTTTATAATAATAAATATATTTTTTATTTTAAATATTTTAAAATATAAATATATTTTTACATTATATTAATATAATAATTTTTTTATCTGTTTTAAATTATAAATTTATTTTATTTTTAAGATTAGTAGTTATATGTTATTTTATTATATTGTCCGTCTTTTAATATATTGAAAATTATATTATTAATTATTAAGATAATAATTTTAAGGATGTTATTGAAAAACTCTTCTAAAATTTAATTATTTCAACCAATTTTCTTAATTCATGCGAAAAAGTCAATAATCATATATTTATAGGACAGAGGAAGTATCTTTCTTCAACTAATTTATTAATTTTAGATACATTTATTCAAATAATATAAATAAATAAAAATTATAAAATTAAATGAATTTAACTACTAAAATTATAATTTTTTAATTATCATGAAAAATAATTAGTATTTAATATTATAGGATGGATGAAGTAATTTTTTAATAAGCCATTTTTTCTCTTGCTGGAATAAAACTCTTGGGTGTTTAATACTGTAGACAATTCTAAGTACCAATATGCTAAAATTTTATTGTTTATACATAAAATCTTTTTGACTGCTTTATTTTCATTTTTTAACTCTTAAATTTCTAATTCTTATGAAATAACCTTAGAAAAGAGGTTCGTAGATGTATTCATAAGAAAATTTAAGGGTTTAAGAGGAAAAACAAGTATTTTGGGTTTGTTAAACATAATTTAAAAATTCAAGGGTTTGTTTTATATGTTTTAGAAGTTCACGAGTTTTAAATGTTCAGTAGAAAAAATTTTAATCAAATACTAAAAGTATTTAAATCCCAAACAGTTTAACAAAAAAGTATGTATATTGTCTATTATTTATTATGAAGGAATCTAACTATTGATTTAACAGATAAAATAATATATTTAGGAGATTTGAGTTACTTACCTCGATTTCAGCGGAGGTGCAATCCAACCAGCAGCGGAAGACAGCAAGATCATGATCGATTCCATGTTGGTCTCGCGAGCAAACCACGGTTGAGTTGGCGACGGGAGTGCTCGTCTGTTTCGCAGCCTAGATGCCACCAAGGATCTAGACCATTGATGGACGAGGATCAAATGGAGGAAGGAGAGAGGTGGCATGGTAGAAGAAGAGCTCTCTTCTTCCTTTCCTCTCTCTCTCTCTCATTTTTTTAGTGGGTTTTGGAAGAATTGAAGAATCATTCTTTCATTCTTTACTTATAAGCCTTCAATTAGGCTTTGGGCCCAATAGACTTAGTACATGGGTCTTATGAGCTCATCTCAATTAGGCTCGCCAATTGGTCTCGGTTTATTGTCCCAGTTCACACCTTGACCCACCGAGTTTGGTTTACCCGTCATGGGCGGACCACTTTTTCCAACATTTTTCATTTCTATTTTCTAATTTTTTTTAAAAAAAATCAACTAAACCAATTCTTAATTTCCTTTGAATACTCAACTTTCTTAATTTTTTTATAAAATTAATTATTAAGAGGAAGTTCAGTAACTTGAACTTTCTGAATAACAATAATTGAATAAGACTAAAAATACTCCTAATAGTAGAACACAAAAACTTACATGTATTGCAAAGTTTTGCTGGTAAACCATAAAAAAAAAAGAAGTTATATAGTCTTTTGCCCCTTTTTTTTTCTAGTCCAATGATTAATACATTTGTATATTTTTTACTATAATATTAATAAACTCTTATAAAAAATAAATAAAAAATATATATAAATGAATATTGATGAACATTGAAATTTTTAATTGACTTTAATCAATGATAAATATTTTTTTAATTCCGGTAAAAAATTATTTTTTAATTACTGATTTACATATGAAATTGAAATCTATTTTTTTCATCTTGATTTGTGTGCGTCTAATTTTTGTTCATCTAATTCAGTTTAATGGCTTAATAATGAGGGTATTATTATTATATGGTGTGAAGGGTATTATTGTATTTTACAGGCTAGTTCCTAAGAAATTAGCATTTCAACCAAATAATATGGTCATATTATTTTCTGGAATTAGTAGGTAAATCAAAATAAAAAAATACAACTTTCACATTAAGCAACTTTCTTGTTAATACAAATTATCTGGAATCAATTTCTGTATAACTTGAACTATTGAACCAAAGGAGGACTTAGTTAATCATATAGAGAGAGAGAGAGAAAGAGAGTCGTGAATCTCCGACCAGTGCTAGAAATAGGTCTAATGCTATCAAACTATAAAATTGTAGATTAAATATATTATTTTTTCTATAAATCAAATTTTTATTTCAAATTGTAGTCAAATTATGTAAATAGCAACTAGCAAATTACATAAATTAATTGAAGGCTACTTAGTACTCACAGAGCTAAAACAATAGAACTAAGTACCATATTGTGAACCCAACTGAACATTCTACAGACAGCAGTTCTGTAACGAAAAGATGTCCAACTGCCAATTAGCCATCAAATTAAAGACTGGTCGTCATTATATGTCAGGTTTTTATGGATTCGTATATATGAGATTGAAAACTTTATTGCATAGTTAGGCAGTGTGAAACGCAGCTAGGATTCCGTATTGGAATTCTAGTCGCTGACATAGAACCGCGTTATTGCGTCCTTATATCGTAGTTCATCCTTCTGCGGGATGATGGGTTGGACTTCGTGTCTGACACATTATTTTTTTTTAAATTAAAATCTGACCGTTGGATCGTTTTGATCCAACGGTCAGATTTACTTCAACGGGAATTAAAATAAAATTGTGTTTAGTGAAAAGCTGAGTAGGCGTCCCGCGAGACTCTTAAAGTAGCCCCTGAGTTACGGATGAAAAACCTGAAGGGCTAGAAACTGGGGACTTTAATAAAATAACAATAAAAACACTAAGCAAACATCATACGAAATGACTTAAAAGACCGTAGATTACGAGTAGTCTTATAAGAATGGGATCATACATATGCATCTAATAATTGTACTTGCTATAAATTAAACATGCAAGCCCACACACATCTATATCCATGATCTTTTATGTCAAATAAAAGCATTCAAATCCGTCAATGACAATGACATGCTATAAAATAACTTCCTTACCTTATTTATTGAGAGTCTTAATTTTTTTTTCTAATGTTTAAATTTTACATCCATTTAGCATGAGGAATGTTGTTGAGTAATAAAGATTTTTCTTCCCAAACAAACCTTTGGTATGAGTAGTTTTGCTGCTCATAAGAATTTTATTCAACTTGAATCTGAATTAGTCAGCCCAAACATTAATGATACTCGTTGTCCCAAATTGGGAATTGCCACGCAATGACATAACCATCTAACATGCATTTATCAATTATGAGGACAATATAAAGGCAGATGGAGGAGTCAATAGTTTGTGTGATTAATAGTTTGGTATGGATAACTGTATGATAGGGTGTCAAACCTACCAAAATAATATTAATCTGCTTCGAAACACTCAGAACAAAATATAATAGTAAGCAGGGTCAAACCATAGAGACCGGTACAGAAATGTTCAGAAAAATAAAATAAATAAAATCGATGAAAATGTAAGCAATGCAAAAAATCAAAATGAAACCGAAATGAAAATTAGCAACTAAGAAATAATTCACAACAATAAAAATGAGAAGAAATCCAATAATGAAAAAACCTAGCCAAGGTATTTCATTTGTTCAGTCCATTTAGTCGATCACGAGCACAAAAGATAATTATTAAGCCTTCAAACAGATGGAGTTATAGCTAACGGTGACGCACTCGATTAACCAATCTCCTTTTAATTTTTCGATAGCCCCGGAACATCCTGCAGACTACTTCCTTAACCACTAGATAACCCCGGGATGCCCAGACAGGATTTAATCTGTGACAGCAGTACAAATTAAAGAGACATATATCCTAGTCAGTGAAACTGAAAACGTCGTGATTCATTTAAACTAGATTATTCAACCTCACAACAATGAACAATTCTCAAACCACATAAATCCACGTTGTTTGTTACCTATATTAGGATCAATGTGACGCACTACTAATCTTAAATAACGATATACCACTCATTCAATCACACAATTGGCAGAGTCATGCAATTAATATGAGTAATAATAAAGGAACTAAGGTACAAAAATTGAATAAATATTCGAAAGCTTTATAACAAATAAAACAAGAGTCTCACGAAAATATCAAATTTCAGAAATACCTCAACTAGAAGATTGTTTAGTTACACATAATGAAAGAAGAAAGTCAAAAATCAAGAGTATTCCCTATTGCCCAGGTCGTGTTCTCCAGAATAGAATGCGAGAGAGTGAGTCTATTCCAAAATAAATGAGTATTTATATGTTTACTAATTAGGAAACCCTAATTACACTCCAAAATAATTAAAAATAATAATAACTAGGTTAATTGTTTTGCTACAGCAGTAAAACTAGATTAGCAGCTCTCATACATGTCCACACGGCCCAATGCGGAGTAAGTCAGTCCAGTCTCGTGCCCTCTACAGTATAGTCCTGCCGAAGTGCCCTCCAAGCTAAAATGTGTCCAAAATCGCTCCAAATCCACACAATTCACCAACGTTCCACCTAAAATGCCAAAGAAGCATAGAAACATAAAAAGATAAGAATAACAACCATTTATAATGCAAAACAAACACAAAATACAATATTAAATGTGCTTAAAATGCAACCTGCCAAATATCCCCACACTTAAACAATGCTTGTCCTCAAACATTCTATAACTTAGAACAATTAAGAATCTCAAAACATAATCATTCTCGTTACCCCCACATAGTAGAAAACCCAAACCGATACGCATCGAATATTCAAAAGAAAACACAACTATAGCTAAGATAGCCAACAATCACCAAAAAGGAAATAGTCTCCACACTAGTAATGCCCCCACAAGGGATAACCAAATTCACACCCTCACAAGTTTCACTCTATCTCTCAAGTGTTTAGGTGAATAATTTACGCTCCTACTCATAGTAAGGCTTTCCAAGGCTTGGCATAAAGTCAAATCGTAACCACTAATAATTCCAACCAAAACACCGATAAAAAAGAACTTTAGAGGCTTGTAATGTGGCTAATAATATGGGTGTAATAAGTTGAGAGAAGAGGATGCGAACAAGTGATACATTGCCAACAAAACAAACATACCAAGCTAATGCCGAAATAACACCAATACATTTCTAAGCTCAATGATACAAGGCTGTCAACACCATTTACTTTCTCTACATTGCTTTACTTCATTTGTTCTACTTCTTTTTTTTCTTTATCTTTTCTATATTTTTTTTCGAATTAAAGCAATACCACTGTCCAAACATTACATAAAAATTAGGTATCCATGTATTTTTGACAATAAGAGCACAAAAATCACATATATGACATGTCTAAATAAACATAAAAGATTGGCATCAACATACAACATAATTAGGAAAAGTATCATATATAGAAACCTCTCAACTTAAGGGTTAAATGGTTGAAGGTCTTGAACAAAATAGGGATGGTTAATTCGGGTTTAAAAACAAAGAAAAAGTCTAAGGCTTAGAAGGGGTAAACAAAGAATAAATATAAAAAGGGTGGATATTGAAAGAAAAAGATACACAATTGGCTAACAAACAACACCTTTCATCGTCTCGACGTCTCAACTAAACAGTGTGGTCTTCGAAATGTACTCGATAAAAAGTTCCAGTAGGGTCCTATTATGAATATCACACATCAAGAAAATGAAGTGTTTATGTCTCAAATACTCACATGGGTTTTGTGTGAATTTAAACTATTAAGTCCCTTTTGGGTCTATTACTAGGGGTTGTTTAATGCTGAATGTAAGATGCATAGAAATCCAAATTCTTGCACATGTGGGTATATTAGGACTTTTGGACCTTAAAATGATTAAAGTTCCAAATTATCTAATGTTTAAGGACAAAATCAAACCAAACATTGCAAAATTCAGTAGAGAAATCAAGTATGCAACATGCAAATGCAGCAAAAATTAAACATGAGCACATATTATGCAAAACACAAACAAAATTTGAAAAATTTAACAATGAAAAATTCAACAAAAATCATAGAAAAATAAGGAAAATATGAAACACAATGCAAAGTGAAAAACATAAACAAACAAACAAACAAACACCAATCCCCTCCCCACACTTAAAATCTACATTGTCCGCAATGTAACATAAAAGACAATATAAAAATTAAATTGATAAACAGTGAAGAAAAGCTTCTCTGGTGGTTGAGTGGTGGTGGAATCGTCAATGTTGACTTGAGAGGAGAGCAGAAGGGAATGTTGGGGACGACAATTGTAGAGAAAACAGGGAGAGAAACTGAAAAACAGAAAAGAAGTGGCCCCAAACTAGTCAAAATAGGGTATAAATTGGAGTGCAAAAGACCAAACTGCCCTGAATTCTGAATCTGCTCTTTGCACTGCCACAACACGTGTGTCTCCCTTCTAAATGCACGTTTTGATCCCTGCAGCTTTCTCACACTTGATTCTTATCCGAAAACGTGAGTTTGCCGCTTAATATCATCACCTACGTCTCAAAACACAACCACTTCCAAGACAAATACCATTAAATCTTCGAAAAGTATAAATCAAAGGATGAAGGCATAAAATTTGCTGGATCAATCAAACAACAAAATAATTAAAATGGTTAAAACAAAAACAACAAAACAAAAATAATAAAAACCTTGGTTTGCCTCCCAAAAAGCGCTTCTTTAATGTCTTGCTAGTTGGACAAACTTGAAAATTTCATCATGGGGTCAATATAGAAATGCACTACTTTTATCCGAATCTCAAAGATGATCTCGCCATTCAACACATCAATTTTTGCACTTGCAGTACTAAGGAATAGTCTTTCCAACAAAATTAGTGATGAATGATGAAAGTCCTCATCATCCAAGTCTATAATATAAGGATCAGTGAAAAAAATTAAACTATCTTTTTGCACTAAAACATCCTCAACCATTCCTTTCTGAATACATCTCTTGTTTCGCTCATTGATCCCAAACTTAGCTGTGTATAAATGAAAAGAGGCATCACACTAATAGAAGCACCTAAATCTAACATTGCACTTTTTATATTTGTATTTTTAATGGTGCATAGGATGGTGAACATACCTGGATCTTTCTTCTTTGGAGATAATCTCTGATAAAGCATAACTGACAAATTTTCAGGAACATCCACCACATCCTCCCTTGGTACTTTCTTTTTCTTTGTGCAGAATTCTTTGAGAAATTCAACAAATTTAAGCTCATGATCAATTGAATCAAGTGAAAAATTCTTACCTCAATTTTTCTGAATGTCTTTGTCATGGCTTTCTCATTCTCATCCTTCATGTACTCAACTAACTTCTTAGGACATATTAGGTCATCCTCACAAATAAAAATTGGATCAGAATTTAAAAGTTGAGTTTTAACCTTATTACTTACCTTTGTCAGCATTGTATCACTTTCAGCATGGCCATGCCAAAAGATTGTCGCACTATCAGGCAATTTCAGTAAT
>CAODLS010688517.1:0-12695 GCA_948243855.1 Flueggea neowawraea
TTCCATTACTATTTTATTTGTCAAAGACAAACATATGATTAATTTCAATATATTTTATTCTTATGCTGCCCTCGTGGAGATAAGCTTACAAAAAATCATGCAAGCAATGACGTGAATTGTAAATCCCTGTTGTGCATATTATAGTCTTTTGACATATGATTGTAGGGATTTAATATTCACTTACGATTTCCACATTCTAAACCGTGTCACTCATCTTTTTAATTAAATATTTCATTGTGTACCAACAAATCATGCTTAGATCCGATTAGCATTCACACTTACACATTTCTCGGTACGATGTTGCAATTTTAAGCCTATAAACAAATATCTTTGATTATCTCTATGCAACCAAAAAAGTAGAGGGTAAAAAAGAAATGAAAAATTATTTAAAAATAAAGGGCATTAATTTACAGAAAGGACATTAATTTCCATCTGACATGGAGTTGGTCAAACTAGACTATTCCCAATTCACTCATCGTTGTTGAAAGAATCCTTCTAATTTTCTTTTTGATAATTTATCTTACAAAAAATTCTCTTTTTTTTGAAAACAATATTAAAAAAACTATAAGTTTTCAAAAAAATTGTTTCTAAAAACAGAAAAAATTACATAATTTTTTCAAAAGCATATTCCTAACATATTCTTCCATATTGTTTTTCTTATATATCGTTTTCACAATTAAAAATACCATCTATTAACTTAAGAAATTCAACATGGTTTTGAGGAAAACGTATTAGCGTGACAAATTATCTTCTTGAATGGACGCAAATTACGAAATTGCAAACAATTTTGTGTGCACGTCGATTAAAAAACAGTGTATTTAATAAAGACACAAACACACATATTGGTTTTTTTTCTTTCGTTTATCCATTCCGTCTTGTCAATTATATCTTCAAATTCAAACCAATCAAAGATCTTATAATTGAATTATTGTTTGACGATGACAAGGAAACCAAAAAGTTAACGAGTCAAACCTAGAACAGGTTCCAATCACACGTGTGCCGTACACGACGTCAATTACGTGCATTTTGTGGGTAAAGAATTTTGATTTAGTCAATAATAACAAATAACGGACAAGAATTTTTCGTCGCAATTACAAATTTCCAAAACTCTCTTAACTGCAACAAAGAAAAAATAGAACTGGGTTTGGCCTTAACAAATTAATAATGACACCTTAATTCCCAACATTACTCTGCTAATTGCATCCTCTAAACATTACATCAAACACTAATACCATGCAACATGCAGCAAAACCCTTGATTACGTGTTCTAATCATACTCGTCTTATCCGCCGATTGGTCGAAATTTGGAGATTAACAAAATAATTTATCTTTGTGCTCCCCTTAATCCAATCTGATTGGATTCATTCGTAAGTAAGTGCAGATAAGCACTAAAAGTTGATCATCTTTAATCATACATTGCTATCTAGGAGTCAAAAAGACGAAATAAAAGTCATTAGATTAATAATTATGTTGTTGTTTTTAACTTGTCTACATGGTTAACCTTCTGGGATTAAGCTAAGAATGGCATGCTTACGAAAATGACTATTAAAGAAATAATTTAAACAGATAATACAATGAATACAGAAGAGCAGTTGAGCAAAAAAATTGAGAGGCTGTAAAATTGTAAAAATATATATATATAGAAAAGGACGAATAAGACAAAGTGAGGTACTAAGTTAGATAAGGTTTTTTAGAGCATATGCAAAGAGAATGAGCTTCTAAAATATTACAAATATAAACCGCAACAGTTTTATGATTATCCACAAGTCCATATTTATCCTTCAAAGATGCTTTTGTTTGGCTTAAAGAACTTTCACGTTATGCATGATTTTGTAATGATGCATGAACAGCGTTTATCATATGCTTTGAATCTTATGTCATGGGTGATGCAAAAACAAAGGTACCTTCGACTTTCAAAGGTTCTTCTTTCCTTTCCCATATACTAGGTAACTTGTTCAGCTAAAATTCAAGTACCCACATGCCAAATTTGTATTATAATAACCAATAATGTCATGCTGCAGCCTTCACATTGTAGCCCCCATATGATATTTTCTCCAAATTTCTCAATTTACACATTCAAGCACAAAAATAGAAATTCATGGTACAGATAACTGTCCATTATGTTTCAGTTTATATATAAATGGCTTCCTGGTACATTGAAACACTATTAGGTATAGAGAAAGCAAAATCAAAAGAAACATTTTACTTCTTCGAATTCTCAAAAAGTAGTTTACTGAAGAAAAAACTAGTATAAATTTTCTTTGAAGTTTTTCTTGAATATAAGCCATCTGAACCAAACGAGACCTTAATATACTTTTTGATATGCCTAACGATTCTTAAGTCTTTCAAATCATATCTGCAACTCGATGAATCCATTATACTAAAAAGTAGCCACATATAAAGGCAAATGTATTACCTTAATGGTCAAGAACGTCTCTGCCCAATCAGTTGTGAGAGTCTCGACTTTTAATTTACCTGCATTACTGACCATCTAAAAAAGTAGATATGAGAATGAATGAAAACACACTCGTACCATTTCAAGCCAATAACGTGATGCTTATCTTGACCAATATAAACTTTTTCAAATGTCTTTGTATAAATATTAAAAAAAACAATATAAAGAAAGTAACAGTGCATGGCATTTGATTCTACCTCTCTGCATCAAAACATCGTGCGTTGCAGCTAAATTCATGACTAAGACCAACATGTGATTGGCTGTTTATATTACATCAAGTTGTTGTGATGATCTTGACTGAGCGCAAGATCACAAAAACAAATAGCATTAATGGGTTTAGGTAGACTATTCAAAAAGCAAGCATGGATGAATATGAAGTATCTAATCTTAACTTACCTGAATTTTCAACTGAGAAAAAGTCTTGATTGAGACGCCCTGTAGTTTTCCACGTGTAGTTCACCTAATCTAATAACCGGTTGCTATCTCATGTCAGATGCTAATGAACCAGATTTTCTCATGTGAGACAATGCATAGTGAGTTAGGCCTAATATAGATCATACGACTCTGAGAAAATCCATAGGTAGGGATTGTTCTCCATTCTCTAAGCCGCAAAAAGTAGTAGAGAGAGTTGACAAATGCTTAAGTTATGAGGATAAATATCTATATTTTACATTATCATTTAACCTCCAATGTCAATGCACGGAGAAGCAGCTCTTATAATCATCATAATTCAGAGGATTTGCAGACTAGCATGCACATGTACAGAAACCACAGGACTATTCAGTTCAAAAAAAAAAACAGCACTGAAGAGATGCATGCATATATTTATATATATACATCGACCTACTTTTTAAGTCAATGTAACATAAGTATTGCATGGAGTTGACTCATAACCTCGTGAGTAAACATGAAAATGCTCGGTTATTTTCCACTGAGAGGATGATGAGCACCTACAGTATCAAGATATCCTTTTTCATGGCTTGAATTACATAGTCACCCAGTAGACTGTGCTTGCAGACTAAATGGGATTTCATGTTCATTCAAACTTGCTGAAGAGTTGCATCCACTGCACGAAAATAACATCTAAAGTTCAAACCAAAAGATTAAAAAGAATAACAAAAGAGAAAAAGAACAGAACAGATAGAGAAGTAAATATAATTTCAAGTCTTTCCTTCATCATCAATATGATTTTTTTACGCGAAAAAACATATCGGTGATCACTAGATTCCCCAATTTTTTTGCCCAGGCCAGAGAGGGATTATATGGAGGCGAATGGGGAAATTGAGGTTGTAGCACTGAGAAGAAACTGTGATAAATTTATCAAGAATTTGATTTAGAATTTGTATGCTCCCAAAAAGAGCTCTCAGGAAATCATAAATGTACCAAATTTAAATTTAATTAATTTTCACGTGGCAATAATAATAGAAGTTTGTTTGAAGATGGAGGACTAGCTTCTGCATTAGTTAGCAATGTCTGCTGTATATTTTCTCATTAAAAAAATCGTTCATTAGTCGTATTCGATGCGTTAGTGCACCTTTCCTTCAACAGCTAAATCAAGACTGAAGAGTGGTGATGATGCTTTATGAAGAAACATAACCAGAAACATAAAGTTTTATAAGAAAGATAAGACAATCAAAGAAAGCCATTCATCTGATTAGTAGCTAATGCTAAAACCCTCCGTATATATTGAAGTTGAAGCGCATAAGTTTATCATGCAATCCTTTAATCAAATCTAAATAAATCAATCTCGCAGTTTGGCAAAATCAATCTCCCTTTCATGTCACTTATTAATTTTTATTAGCACATTATATGTCCCACAGTCAAATTGTCTACCATGAACATCAAAACAGGAAAAATTAAACTAACAATTATTGCAAAGAAATCTTTCCTCACGAAACATCAATTAACATTGTAAGAAGCTTAATTAATAAAGGTTCAGTTATGGATATACCGCTTCTACAAAACTCAACTAGAGAATAACTAGAAAAATCTTGTGGCTAAATCTTTAGAATTCCATGTATGGTCGACTGAAACACCAAGAATTTAGAATCTTTTAAAGATCACAAGATAGGAAAAGCAAGTTACTAGCACTAAAGTCTATTTGACAAGGGAACTGCACAAACAGGCCTACTACTTCAACCAACAAGGACAGTTAAGATGATTCCGCATCAAATATCTAAGTTCCCAATAAGCTACACATAACTTGCAATGGCTTATAAAAAGGAGACAAATTTATCATTTCAAAACCGATGTTTAGAGTTATAGGTTCAGAAGAAGATACAATCCCTTTCAAGGTCTTGATAAGATAATTTCACAGTTATACAAACAGCAAAAATCTAATATCATCAGGAGAATTACCCGGATAAAAGTGCCACTTCTGATCAAGACACAGTTATGAATGAGCATCTCAGCTACCTATGCATAAATGGCTGAATTACTAGCGTGTGAAATTGCATCTCATTACAGCAAACAACAGACATCTCATGAAAGCACCTCATGTGAATTGAATTTTTCGACTCCTAAGAAACAAGTAGCAAAGAAAGAGGTGTTTTACTCTACATGCCGTGTAAGCTCCAGATTACACATAATGGCTTCCCCAATTCATTTTCAAGCTATAAATTAAAAGAACACTTATTGACATATCTCATTGCACCACAAACAAAATGATGCCACCAACGACTGATACCCAACACAAGATATTTCATCTTAATGAGCTAGACTAATCATTGTGAGATGAGAAAAAAGAAAGGAAAAGACAACAGATAAACTGTAAGTTTATTAACATACATTATTAAGCTTTAATATTTTCAAAAAAGGAGCACACATAAAAGAATTTGGAACGCAGAAGCATAGCATATTTACTTTTCCAAGCATTAAGTTCTTAAGGTCTTCCCCATGATGTAAAATCATATAATTTTAAGGCATGCTTCATACAGAAAAAAGAAAACGAAATAAATCATGCACCTGTTCGGCTCCATGAAGTACTCAAGTGCGGAAGGTTGTTTAAATTGAGCATAGAGAACACTTCTCTTTAGACATAATATTGCATGAGAACCTACGGCTCCCAAAAGGAAAATCCTCGTTCTCTGACAACATTTTTAGTTTCTGCTTTTTGAAGAAAATCTTTTTCCTGTTCTGTCTTTTTAGAGACAGCTGGGGAGTTGTGTGATTGGCCGTACTGACAGTGATTGTCTTTAGATTCTATTATCTGACGATCAACTATTTGCTTACTAGAAAACCAAGTCTGCAGCATATCTTCCATCTTTGGTTCCGGTAATAACTGTTTTGCCTTCATATCAATGTAGTATTTGTATGCTGTCTCCACCTCCCCGTTTAAGAACAATCCATGTATTAGAACAATATATGAGCTTCGATCAGGACTTATCCCTTTCTCAATCATCTCATTCCACAACTTCAACACATTGTCAAGTTGGTGCCAACGGCAAAATTTTCTTATCAACATTATGTAGGTGTCATTAGTTGGTTGGCAGCACATACTCCTCATCTTCTCCAGTAGTGTAAATACTTCATCCCCTGTCCTAAGAATACGTAAGAATGCATGGTAAGTGCATATAGTTGGAGTAATACCACGTTGCAACATCTCATCAAAGACTCCTCTAGCCTCATCTAATTTCCGTGCTTTACATAGAGGTTTGATCAATGAATTATATGTGACAATGTTAGGACTAATACCCTGTTCCTCCATCGTTTTCATGAGACTAATAGCTTCCTTCACTAGCCTACCCTTTGCAAAGGCATGGATAACTGCATTGTAAACTTTCCTATCCGGTTCAATCCCTTCCTCTTTCATTCGATTGAAGAGTTTCAGAACCTTATAAAATTTGCCTGTCTTTGAATAACAAGATATGATACTAGCATATGACACAACATCATATCTGATACCTCTTTTGCCCATCTCTCTCCACACTCGCTCTGCTTCACGAGAACTACCAATCACATTACACCATCCGTTGAGCACAATGTTAAAACTTTTTGTTGTAAAAGGGAACACGTTCCTGTTACAAAACATCAAATGCTCAGCATCTTGAACATTCTTGTACCGGGAAAGGGCAGATAAAAGACCTTGAAACTCCTCGATTTCCACTTTAAATCCAAACCGTTTGTGAGCATAAAATGTGTTTATAGCCCGGCCAACATCGTGAACTGCACAATATTTCCTAATCATGATCAACAATGTTTGCGAGCTAACAAGAGAAATACCAGTCTTAACTCCTCTCATCTCATCAATCAACGTCCACGCTGTGTCAAACTTCCTAAACTTGCCAAGAATAGAAATCATAGCATGATATTCACGTACAGAATGAGCATAACCTGGCTGTTTACCAGCCCATAAAAAGAAAGTAAATGCTGCTTCCCAATCATTCCGCACCCTAGCAATTATCTCTAAGACTAACTCCTTCGTTACCATGACTCCACATTGCTCAATCCTATTTTTCATTTCCACACGATTTGCACCAGATTCAAACAATATACTCACAACTTTTTTCACATGACGAACAAGTTCGTCTCTTAAATCAACCTGTCTCACATGACCGCCATCATCACTGTCATATTCATTCTCACTATCTTGATCCTCACTGTCACTACAAGTGACATCCATGCCTTTGGGAACCTCTGACGCAACCAGGGTCCGAACATTTGAAGTGCAAAAATTAGAGTAGGCAATTGGAAAAACAGAATTCAAAGGCCTAGCAGGATTGGTTTCAACGGAGGGACTTACAACATGGGCTACAGAAATACATGGTGAACTTAGATGGGCATGAGCTAAAACTGAAAATATAGATTTATTTGATCTCAAAGTTCTGAAAACTCTCATTTTTTTGCAGTGATCAGACTTGTAACAACAGAGTTCAGAGTACCACGATATGGCACACAAAGTGTTTGTGAAAATGACTGACTGATGAACTTAAACTATAACATTCGAATACAGAAGTGAATCTAACGCAAAATACCTCCTTTAGTTGGCTCCACGCAGATATTCTAATGCGGTAGATGCTTATCCAGTATATTAAGCAGCAGGGACAGAGTGGTAGTCACGGTGTTGGTGTGAATTGATCCCGCCGTTGTTTCAGCGAATTTGTATTTTATACGTTTGTTATCGGGCCAAGTGGGTGTGGAGTGGATAACCGAGCTATCTGAACCAATCCAACCCAGCGAAAATCTTTAACCGTGACGGGCTAGACCTGCGCTTGGAGCTAGCCCACAATGTCGCTACAGCATCTCAGAAACCAATGTGAAGCGGTGACGTTTTGTGGCAGATATGTGGCCGGTTACGTGATGCCGTGATGTGCTTGGTAGCGGCAAACAAGCAACTAGGTGAGAAATAATTCTGTTTTAGTTGGTTTTAAAGTAATGAACATTAATACGAAACAGGTTCATAATTTACGGTACTAAAATCAACTTCAATGTTAAAAAATCAAAAAATTGATTTTCAGTTATCTAACACTGCCTAAATGACACTGGTCATACGAATGATTTGAATAAAAAGAGATCAATCAACTAGATTGTCAAATTAACTAGATTGAACATGCATTTTATTAGTGGCATTATATGAAACTAACCTAGTTAGATTAGCCTCATTACATAACGGGTGAAATATTATAATTATCTTCAGAATCAATAGAGGAAACATTGAGTTTATCATCGTACACAAGCCTAAATAAGCCAACAGGCAAAACATCTAAAGATTAGTGATAGCAGTATCTCTTAGAGTTAAACCATGTATCGCAAGCCAGTGAATGAGCCACTCCATTCGTCTCTCTAATTGTATGTTGAAAAGAAACTACTAAAACCTTGGAGTTCGAGAGTTGAATCCCTCGTGATCCAACTAAACTAAACCAAACACAATTGTGCTTCAATTCGGAAGACCAGGAGTGGGAAGTTTATAAAAGAATAATGGGAATATTTTTTGTAAAACAAGGAAATGCGACTACGATAGAACAAATACTTGCTACAAAACTTACAAAGATATCTCTCTAAGAAGATGGGGGCAGGCAAATTTATATAACTAATTAATTGAATGATCCTCTCAAAATTATCAATCACATGTTTGTATCGTAATTACAAGTGAAAAAAATGGACCTATTTGTTGTAATCATTATTCCAATACAAGCAAAAATCAGATTTCCATATCTCAATTCTATACGGAGTCCCTGGAGCTTTATGGATCCAGGAGTTTTCTGCTTAAAAGCTGCTGCTAGTGTCGGCTGACGAGCCTCGTATTCAATGAAAATTTGGAGTAGGCAAATAATTTGGCAACTGAATCCAAAATCAAGTTCATGATGACACAGCTTCAATGGCACTACCAAGCGGCCAAGCAGCCTCAACTAAAGAATCTCGGTATTTAACCTTCTTCACCAATGTGATGTATTGCCAAGGATCCAGGCCTATAAAAGAAGAAGAATGAACATTAGGAAGGTTCGGCCATCAAAAATTGGCGTGATTATAAGATTTGACATCAGCTGCAGTGCAACAGGCTTACCGAACCCATCTATCAGCAATGTGTACTGGTAAACAAGATCCATGCATATGTACGGTAGGTTACCCTCGTCCACCTTGGGATAAACAGACTTTGCGTCCTCAAGTTTAGTTTCGCAAGCATGCTTAGCTTCCTCCTCAAAATCCACAGGACGAACTTTAGCCACAGGCAGGTTTCCTTCAATAAAACCGGCCTATAAGCACCAGTAAACAAATTAGCATGACAAATAAAATAAAGCAGAAATCATCCTATCCACTTATGCCAACTAACTAGAACCTGGGTTTTTTGTTACCTCAGCAGCCCTGTCGAAGAAAAAGGAGGCTACAAATAAATTCTTTTGTCCATCCCCCCCTCCTCCATTCCAGACTCCGCCAAATGTGCATTTCATGTGTGTGCATGTTGATTCATTAACTTTGAGAGCCTTAATAGCCAACCGCCTACATCCGTCAAAGCTTGAACCAGAAGGAGAAGCAGCTGCATTATATTTCTTGCCTCCATAGTGGTAAACTCCTTCAATAGTTCAAGAAGAAAAAGGAAAACGTCAAGCTACAATCAATTGCAAGCATATAAAGTCTCATGACACTGAAAACGAAGTATTTCCTTTAGCCTTATTTATAGCTAAGAACAATTTAGAACGTGTTTTTGACAGAAACAATTGAAAATATGTATTGTTATTATATTTCTCTCATTTAACTATAACTATTATACTCATCCCACTTCTCCACATGCAATGAAACTGTAAAACAAGATTTGACAAGATAAATTATGAGCCTAAAACAGGAAACACAATCATTGCATGTGTTGCACCTCTTGTATGTCATTGCATCTTATCATTTAAATATTGTACGAATTATGTAATGACTAATGTAATAAGATAAAACCACAGAAGACTATGGCGGTAATAAGGTAAAATGACGTGTAAATAATCAGCAGCACTGAATAATTTACGTACCATCATACCCAGCCAATGTGCATGGATTAGTAGTGTCGTCAGAAGCTTCCAAAATTTCCGCTCTAGATGCTAATAAGCCATAGTGCAAGTAACTGCATTGCAAGATTCAAAAAACACACATCAATACGTGCATGCCACTAAACATGTTTGATAATAAACAAAACACTAAACACTTGAATCTGTTAAATAACAATTCTATGCATATTCAATAATCTTTCTGATTGAATGACAATAGATATGGATACGGTGATACATTAGTCACAACCCAACATTATGCAATTGCAATTACATTCCCACCCAACCAACAGGTCTTATTCTCCTAACTATAATCTAATTTTACAAATTTCACTCACCAAACAAATCAGCCATGGCAACTGATTGCAAATTAAGGGATGTTACGCATTCTTTTAATCAATACAAGAGTGTTTTTAATGTGTCCACAGTAAGATGTTCTGTAACCAAAAATTTCAGAACAAAAACTACTGCGTGAAATTTTAAGCGTTAATAATTGTTACCATTAAATAGCGAAACGATTTTGAGAAACTGAATCTTTATTATCAACAAAAACCATTTAGTTTTTTAAGAATGTATCAGAAGCCCACAAAATAATGAAAAAGCTATGATTTAGCCAATACAGCAGTTCACCAGCATATCACCACGATGAATGTTGAAATCACTGAATGGAAGCAGAAAGGGCAAACCTGTGAACATATAGGTAATATTTGGTACCCAGCAGATTCATCTGTTTTACGTAAGTATCTTCTCCGTTTGATATCCTAGGGGCCTTTGCAGCATCCTCCTTTGAGATGGCGTATGCCATTTGAACTGATCCCCCACCAAGATCAACCACTCCAACTGTTTTTCCATAATCCTTCCCCAAATTACCTAATAGGTAGTTAATTGTCACCTGCAAATCAACAGACAAACAAAGAAAACAACCAAAAATAATTACTATGGAATAAAAAGGTCCTTATTCTCAACAGTATACTATTCTATGAGTAAAAACCTTCTAAATGTAGTGGACTGATGAAGATGTGTCTCCAATTCACTCAGGAGTTCAAATTGATGCACAACACTCATATAATTAGTTAATGCTAAAAATAATTTGGGTAGTGCAAAGTATGGCTAAATTTATTTTATATGGCCTGCTAATTTGGGGCTAGTCTATTGATTGCAATGTGTCAAGCTCTCAGTGTTTGACTGGGGAAATCTGCATTTCAAGGCTATATGAGCCATGCAATAGAAACCTCTGACTAAACATTTTTTAGTATCGAACATTACCAAAATATTCTTAGGAACCAGAGAGTTCAGCTCAAGATAACAGTCTTAGCCATGTTGGTGTCACAGAATATGTTTACTTGTTTTAACATCAATTTAAACTAACATGGGTACACCACAAATGATCACATCAATATAACACTTGACACTCTATTGCCTTAGGAAATAAAGTGCAGGGGCTTTTAAACCCTTCTAAAAGAACACAATAGAAAACGAAGCAAGCTAAAGCAGCAAATTCCATTTAATGCCATCACCAATTTACCACATTCACTGCTGGAAGCAAAAGAATGGGAACAAAAATGGAAAAGAAAGGGCAAACACATTCCGCGCAATGCAACCATCAATATAGCAATTTACAGATAAACTACAGACATACCCACTCATAAGAACCTTCTTGAGAACCATCCAAAACAGTGACTGCATCTGAATCAGATCTCAAGGTGCTCCTATCTCTCAAAAGTTCTCTAACCTTAGATCACAACATACAAAAAGGTTATAAGTACAAAACCATGACAAAGCATAAATCAAGTAGTAATAAAACAGGAGAAAGGCTTACAGCATCAAGAATTCTATCCGATGCATCACCTTCTAATGCTCGCAATCCTGCAGTAGCCTACACAACCATTAACAAAAAAAAAACCAGAATTGCTGTAACAAACCAAGTCCAACAGAAAGAAAATAAGAACCATTCAATCTAATCACAACAAGAGTAATGCTACCTACCCCAACTCTGACCGGTGTCTTTGATCTCAACTCTTTCGGAACAACACTCTCCGCCTTATCAAGTAACCCAAGCAAAGACCTAACAGCAGCCTGTGGATCCTTTGCATAGTAGCTTAAACCTGGCTTAGTCTGACAAAAAGAAGGCACAAAACATTTTACAAACAAAATTAAAACCAAAGTGAACAATAGAAATAAATTTATTACACAAGTGAAGAAGCTTGTGATCACTTTATCAACCAAATAAAAGTACATTTCTCACTAGAAAAACTGAATAGCTACAATAAACTGATTAAACTAACAAGGTTCAAGATCAGTTCACTGACCTGAACAGAAACACCCACTGAACTTTTCTATACACGAAATCGAAATGCATAATTGTAATTCGATTAAACAATTCACACAGGCAAACAGCCAGAGATCACATCATGAACTTGAAAGAGCTACATAAACCTCACTCTTTAATGAACGCAAAGCTAATTAATTACCTGAACAAAAAGCTCGAGATCTTTGCCGATAGGGACGAGATCCAAATTATAATCAAAGCAATACACGTGAACCCTACTCCCCGAACTCCCAGCGTCAAAAATAACAGCGTACCGCTTCGAATCCCTCAAACTACCAGAAACCTTGCGGCTGTTTATCTCCTCAACGACGTCGGATCGCGAAGGCATGAGGAAGAGAACAAAAGCAATGAGAACAAGAGGAATGGAGATAACAAGAAGCACGGAACGGTATCGGTGGATCTTATCGGAGAAGAAATGGTCATGGCGGGAGGGCGGGACGCGTTT